>MU912944.1:0-10954 GCA_036418165.1 Cooperia oncophora
CTTTCGAGGCTGCTTATCGTATCTTATCAACTGTTATCACTTTCTGTCGCCCATCAATGATGTTCCCGTCCCACACCCTATATCACCTCTCGGATCCAAGGACCCACTGTTCCTGTGAGCCGCACTGTGAATTTGGTAGTCCTTCCCTTCTAATGCCCATTATCAGATCTTATCAGCTGATATCACATCCTGTCACCTACCAATAATGTTTTCGTCCCACCCCCTATTTCACTGCTCGGAACCAACGTCCCACTGCTGCTGTCACCCGCGTTATGAATATGGTGACCTCCCCCTTCTAACGCCTCTTATCGTATCTTATCAGCTGATATCACTTCCTGTCACCCACCAATAGTGTTCCCGTCACACCGCCTACATCACTTCTTGAAATCAATGTCTCACTACTGGGACCGGCGCTATGAATTTCGTGACACACAGACAGACGCACACACAAACATACACACACACACTTACAGACATACTTAGCGGATTATATAGAGTAGGATCGTATCAAGCACACACAACATGCCATTGATGGAGCTCTTACTCATGAAGCAGTCACGTGCCCATAGTTAGTCTGAGGAGTCCAGTGCTTTACGTCAATACAATGAGTATGAGCAGAAGATCTGCACTCTACTTGAAAATCAACAGTGGCTAAGGACGCTGACGATTGAATTTTTCACGGTGTTCCACATGTATTACCGATAGCAGCTTCGCCTTAATCAAGTGCCACTGCACGGCACGGAGCTCAGACCATGCAAAGAACGATACTGGCGGTCAAACATGGCGGTAAACACGCATGGGTTGGGCTACAGTGCGAAATAAAAATAAATACATCGCATAAAACATGACTTCACAGTGATACCGCGTCGTTATGAGTATCCTTTCATTCTATAAACCGCTAACTTTGTGGGTCGGTTTGTATGTTTGTATGTATGTAGGTTTGTAGGTATGTATGTATGTATGTTTGTCTGTCCGTCCGCAAAATACTTCAGGGTTCGAGTTCGCGGGACGTGAAAACGACCGCTAGGCAAATCGGTAACCGACTGGGAGGATGTAGCAGTCCAATGATTTGATTGTGATAACAGCCTCCGCTATATAAGACAACCATTCGGTACACTCCGAGCCATTGCACGAGCTACTGCGATTGGGCAGGCTGACGTGTGCTCGTGCGGGGGCAGGGTGGGGGTGCCCGGCCTCCCTCCCATGCCTAGCTCTCCTGCACGTGCTCAGCCGGAGCTGAGCAAATGTACGGGAGGGAGGCAGAGGGGAGGGGTCCCGGAAGGGGGTGCAGGGAGGGCTGCGTGGCGCGCGTTTGAGTAGAAACGAGCAACAAAAGTGGAGGAAACAACCGGTAAGAAAACCGATAGCTAATTCATGTTACCGTTACGAACTGAAAAGTTGTTTTGGTCATGATAACACTTTCCACTATATAAGAGGACCACCACACTCATTGCACGGGTTGCTCGTGTGATAGTTGCACGTGAGCGCTTGCAAGGGGCATGATGGCGAAGGGAGTAGCGAGAAGGGAAAGGGATGAGGTGAGGAAGGTGGGAGTGGGTACCAACTGACCTCTTCTCACTCCTTGCGCGCTCAGTCGGATCTGAGCCCATGCAGGGGAAGGGCCTATGGATTGAACGGGCAAACTGGGTACAGTAAGGGGTTGCGTAGCGTATGCTTGAATAGGAGCAGGCGGCAAGAACCGCTAGCAAAACTGCAAGCTAATCCATGTTACAGCAATGAACTAAGAGGTTGTTTGGATTGTGAATCGCTCCCGCTATCTAAGCCAACCACTGTGATAGACTCTGTGCTATTGCAGGAGCTGCTCGCTTGGGAGCTGGACGTGAGCACGAGCAAGGCAGTGGTTAAAACAAAAAAGGGTGGCGGCCCGCGCTATGTCCCTATGTTGCACCAGCTGCTCACGTGGCGGCTGCATACCACGTGCGGGAGTGGGCGCCGGTTAATAGGGTTAGTGGGAAATGATAAGGTGAGGGGGATACCAGATGAGATAGTGCAGATCTCGCGGATTAGGAAGCACATAGCGCCTGCAGGCGGTAAGGCGTCTACGGTTGCGATAAGATGAGAAGAAAATGGATCGACCGCAATCGGAACTGAACCGATTGATGTTGCATTATCAAACTGTGGTAGCGTTTTGATAGCCATAACACCCTCCACAACATATACTGTAGTTCGCTGCGGACGGCTGGGCGTGCCAGTGCAGGTGCGTTTGGCGCGGTGCCAAAAGCGTTCTACAAAAGTTGTTGAAGCAGGCAAGTGACAATACTATATCATATGCTTCGTATTACTCGTTTTCTACCACTTTTTGTCGCATGCGCTCTTCAACAAGAAGGCAGAGAACGGCTCTGATAGGGTGACACACTCATACTGGCTGACACGCCCAACCGTCCGCAGAGAACTAGAGTGTAGCCATTTAGTGCACTCAGAAACCATTGCACGGGGCAAAAAGAACCATATTCGCGTAGCAGCTGAGCGTGACCTGTAGGGTGGCTGAGCGGGGAATAGCTGAGGTTAGTTTGGGGATAGGTGAGGTGAAGGGGTACCATATTGGCGCGACGCTCGCCTGAACAGGAGCACGCAGCGACTGCGGAGACCGAAGCATCCTTGGCTGTCATAAGATGGGGAGGAGAGTAATCGATTATCCATGACCAGATTTTGAACTTTTCATTATGAAAAGTGCCCTGCGATTATATGGCGCGTTTCTACATTTATTTGATTAGAAGACAGCGGTTAGTCACCATGACCGCATCAGACAGTAGTATCGCCCAGCTTATGCCTTACTTTGCTCCTTTCTTTCACGAGCCAAGTGAGGCTCTAAAGCAGTTGCATGAGCCCGGCGAAGCCGGGCTTCCAAGAAGGAGAGAGAGCTCGGCGTCAGCCGGGCGATCCGACTGGATATCATTTATAAAACGAGCTGAGAACGAGCCTCGCCACAACATGTGTTTAGATCTTCATCATTCGTTTACCATTTCTTTTGGTGTAATTTCGAACACAGTCAAGCTACTTGAGCTCTTGATGTTGGGGATCTGTTGATTCCGTGTGGAAAAAATCAGTTCTCAAAAAAAGCTCCTGCTATCCACTTATGGCGCACCTCATCGGCATCGCAGATCACCTTACTGCCTCCTTTTACGTTGAACAGACTCCCCAGCTTACAGTAACACGTGTAAGTTAAGTGTCTTCTAAACGACTGTTCACTGAATGATCAAGGTTCATGAACCACAATGTCACGCTGTCACGCTAGTGAGCCGGTTGTTAAGTCCGAACATGAACCTTACTGAAGAACTCATGACAAGAATTTTTTCTGGGAGGAGGTGAAATCTCCTCTATCTCTCGGATAAGTTGTCCAGAAGTCGACTGCACCGATCAGACCTCTACAACATTCCTTCGCTCCTCGCCCTCTTATTGCCTCGTGGGTCGGGGTTGGCTTTTTTGGAGCTTATTGATAATTGAAAAGAATTCCGTGAGAAAAATAAATAACGATGACATTACAGCAAATGCTCACAGGAGTTCCAACTATTGTGTTCTGGAGCGCCACACTGATTTTCGATGCTTTTGTTTTTGCATGCATTTCGGCTGCGATGCTTTGTATACGATCAGTCTTTCATTCTTCCCCTCCAATTTGGACAATGTAAGTGAAAGCATTGAATATGTAAAACTTCATAAGCAACTCCTCAATGTTTCTACGTTTAGGAATTTTTGTTTTCGTGCAAGACTTCATCTGCAGTCTTGGTTGTCCAGGTTACCTACGCATGTAAAACCTGGAGAGGTGCCGCCCGCTCAAGATGTGCTTCACCTAAAGATGCTTAGTCTGCTCTAAGCCAGCGGGGCGACCCCGTAGAGCATCTGCTAGTCTAAAAACTGAGCATTCAATCATTTGGAAACGAGTTGCAATGAGAAACAATGAGAACAAATTAATGGGAATAAGAAGACCGTTGAAAACATAGAAGGTCCATTTCGCTTCTTCAGCAGACGAACCGTTGTTATTTCGCCACTGCCGAACCTCACCAATGAGGGAGGGTTGACGAAAAAGATAAGGTTTACGTGGGTGAGCCAACTGACGAAAAAATAAAAACAACATGGGTGCTTATGCAAAATTCACTCACAGATAGTCGTGTACAGATAAGATAAAATGGTACAGAAGAATGAATGAAGGATATCACGCGGACCATGTAACGAACAGAAATATAGGAGATATTTGACTGTACTCGACTGGTTAAAAGCAAATAAAGGAGTATTAAATGTGACTACTGAAACGAACTATCAGAGTAGGCATTAAGCACCACTACTGGTGGAAGCACCTTCTGAACTGATTTCTCATGCTAGTTATAATGAAACCAGTTTGACGAGAACTACTGCGCGCATAGTCAAACCCGTGGTACTGATCACCGACAGGATCTCTGTGCTGACCGCTGACACTTGGCCTAATCCCCACGTTCTTGGAATACGGCCCATTTCATAATATTTCTCCTTTTTAATGAACATTTGCCAATGTCTGGTGTTTATCACATTTGAAAAAACACCCACCATTCGCTGGAAATAGGACGGCTTAGCGGTTGAAAGAAATTCGGTGGTGACAATATAGAAATCTTAGTGAAAGTTCGTTATATCCTAGCGCTTCCGTTGAGCAGCTTTAAATTTCCGTCTGCTGTTCCGTCTGCTGGTGGCTCTTATCAATCCTCACTGACAAACATCTTTAGGCTTTTACTTTTGGGTGAAACCGTAAAGTTTAGCGGTCGAATCAACTTCGATTATATAGCTGTGGAATAGGAACAACTTGGCTCACTAAGCCTTTGCCCATTGACCTGGAGGCTTCCTCTCTGACTCACCTTTCCCATCCTGCCTCCTATATCACTGGTTGCAACCAAGTCCTACCGTCGCTGCGACGCACGTTATGAAGTTGGTGATAATCCCTTCTAAGCCCTTCACAGTATCTTATCAGCTGTTATCAATTCCTGCCACCCACCAATAGTGTCCCCATCTTGCCCCCTATCTTGCCTCCTGTACCAAGTCCTACTGTCGCTACGACGCGCGTTATGCAGTCGGTGCAGTCGGCCCTTCTGAGGCTCCTCGTGGTATCTTATCAGCAGTTGTCACTTACTGCCACCCACCAGGACTGTTCCCATCCTGTCCCTCCCATCCTGTCCCCATGTTCCTTTTTGGAACCAGCGTTCTAGAGTTGCTGTGACGCGCGTAATGAATCTGGTGACCCTCCATTTCTAAGACCCTCTACGGTATCTTATCAGCTGTTATCACTTCCTGCCACCCACCAATAATGTTCCCATCCTGCCCCCTATCTTACTTCTTGGAACCAACGTCTCGTCGTTGCTGTAGCCCGCGCTATGAATTTGGTGACCCTCCCTTCTAAGACCCCCTGTGGTATCTTATCAGCTCTTATCAGTTCCTGCCACCTACCAATAGTGTTCCTGCCCGACCCCCTACATCCACTTATCAATTTGAGAGCTCTGTCGCTGTTTTGAAGGGAGTGACGGAAGCGGTTTTGAAGGAAAGACGGAAAATGTCGGCGTAAAGGTGCGCCTTCCCCGAGTATTCTAAAAGTTCCTAGACGCACAGAGTCATTGTGATCACAATTATGAGACCGTAATTATCGTTTGGAAAACCGTTGGAGCGGACTAACGTCTTTTCGCTAGGATAAACGCACTAACCACTGCTTCAGGCTGATTCAGAGTCCACATGCGTTGACTTCGTCGAGTCCAGTTCCAAGCCAAACTAAGTACCCTTCTCTTGAACACCCATAACTTCTTCGAGAGTGGAGCTTTTGAAAGGCAAGAAGCAGTGCTGTAGAGCAGAGGTTGACACTTATTTTCTGAGGTTGAGCAATTCCGAAAGAACCTCTCTCAAGGAACCATTCTCTCGTTGTGACTTTTAGGGGTCATTTACAAGCTCTTACGCTCTGAACAGCTATAACAACCTTTACACAAAGCCATTTGCAAAACGAAAAGCAGTGACGAGTTTCGAAAGTTTCTACTTTCTAGCAGACCTTTCATTTCATCCTCAAGCCTGCTCAAAAAAAAGCCGATCCGATGTTCTTGCGACCCTTTTTGGAACATGAAAATCCTTCCCTCCGACGTCATATCACTTCCAGTTCGTTGAGGGCTTTGGTATGCATGTGAAGCACATGTTTTCGCCCAGGTATCAGGAAAGCTCATTTGATTGGCAGCATGCATGGGGCTCTCACGCATAGGTATTAGGAGTGTGCAACTACTAGATAACTCTCCCTCCGTGCAGGCAGATCTGCTCCTGAGATCAGAAAAGTCCGGAAATGTATTTCCATATGTTTATTGGTTCGTTGTGGGTGGCCATCGTATTTCCTACCATCACCCGTTCCGCACTTCTGCGCTGGCAGGCTCTTCTGTCTTGTGTGTGTATTCAGGTGTTCCTCACATGAGTGTCTCTCATCATCGAAGCTGAACGACATCTGAGTATCGCTGCAATCCTCACTACAGAAAGGCCACCCCCATCCCCCTCCTCTCCCTCCCTTCGTGATTACCACAACGATGGCGTGCCCAGCCCTAGTCCCACACCGGTGCAGTTCCGAGCAGGGAAAATGACATGTTACTGCGCGGATCCCTTAACTTCACACATGGCGATGGTCAGTATCCACAACAGTGAGCTATACTTCACCTGCATATGGTACATCCCAGTAACCGAATCACGTGCATGCTTGGTAGCTGCCAACTGAATGCAGCGTGGAATTGTTACCAAAATAGAGATAGTCAGGCCTTCCTATGCATCCATGAAGATGAGCACGTGAGCATCATTATTTTCGTTCATGAGGGCAACTTCATTCCTTGAGTGAGCTTGCTTTTGTTTCTTTAGTTTCCATTGTTTCAATTTAGTCTTCAAAATTTCCTATTGTCTCAACTGCTTCCAACTTCCAAAACATTTATAGTTTACAAGTCGAGTTCAAACAAAAAAAAGAAACAGAAAGAAACTCACCTAGGAACCAAAACACTAATCATTTTACGCAACATCAACAGGTGAAAACTTTATAACCTCATGTATAAGCTCGACGAATGAAAAAAGAAACAATAAAAACCTACCTTAAAGACAAAGCCCGCGCTCATTTGCCATCTTAGATAGTGAATTTAGGCTTCGCATAAAAAGGACAAGGTTTAGAGTAAAACAATAGTGAAGGAAAAAGCAGAAAAAACATGCCCAATGTCCTAAATAGGACCCCATTACAATCCTAGTTTGTACGTGCATACGATGGGGAAACAGCGCTTATGGACGAGCGTTCCACGTTATTGGCTCGCTGCCAGAAATAGGTGTGGCGCCACGTTTGAAAGACTGACCTTTAATATTCTTATTTTTTCAGTGAATTCATCGTATCATTATGTTTCTTTGTTCTTTTTGAGTTTGTGTTTTGCTTTTCAAATTCAAAATGTTGCTATTTTCTTCCAACATTTCGTGCACTTTTGCAATACAATACTTTTTGCAGTACATTTCCAGTTTTACCACTCCGCGCGCTCAGCTGACTCAATACAACCCTACGTCCGTACAAATAACGAAGGCGCTTAGATTTTCATGCTTTTCTCGTCCCACAACTTGGTTTTTCACTGAAGGGCGGCGCTTGGGAGGCGGAGTCACTGGAAAAAAGGAGGAACCACTGGACCTATTTTGCCTTATAGCGCCCCTCCCCTGCACTTTTTTGCCGCGAAAACGGTACAGGGTTGTTCGTCGCGGACCGCACTATCCTCCCGATGCCATATTTTCATCTTCGATACTTGATCGCGGACCGTTCCTTTAAATGAAGCCTTCACGCTTTTTCCTCATTTGTATCATGAGTCAAAAAAAGAAAACAAGAACCAACAAGTTGGGTCCAGATTCCCTTGAGTCAAACCGAGTTTTATTACTTGAGACCATAAATTGCAGACAATTGAGACATTGACAGAGATTGCGATTAAAAGAGAAAAAAAAGCATGAAATTGAGTCAATTCCTCCTAGAAGCTCTCGGAGCGGCCCGATTAATAGCGTCGGGGCGCGCACTGCCACGTACTGACGATCGCGGCGATCGCTACGATCGCCACTATCGCCGTGATCGTCGCTGCTGTATGAACGATGCCTAAGCACCGATGCTAGCGACATACTGTGTGGTCTTGAACATCACCGCCCTTTTCGTCGAACGTTACATGAAAAGCACACGAATACAGGCGATTCCCCTCTCTAGTTACATTAGCCTCAAGAAGGCTTAGGTGTTACAATAGTTGTTTCATGTCGTTGATAGGTGATACTGTAGTGCTACTTATCGCTGAGACGGAGTAGGCGTGACATTTGAACAGGGCATAGAGTGGGTTACTTGTAGGATGTTTCAGTTTGAGGCCACTGTAGTTCATTGTTGAGACAAGATCGTAACTGTGTCAAAATAGGACTATCCCACCGAAAGCATCATCACTCCCACATCTGGTTGAAGTGCGTGGCCATCCTCACCACATATCAAGGACTTCAAGCATATCATGCGGTTATTTTCTGTATAATCACTGGTAACTTACTAACAAGGAACTGTTTTTGTAGGTTCATCATGATTGCATATTGTGTGACCATCCTTCCAACGATATATCTTCTGTCATTTATCTTCAAATCTCCGGGTGCAGCACAGACTTTTTGTCTTTTCTACCAGCTATTTGTTGGCGGCTCTCTTTTTCTTCTAACACTTCTTGATAATGATGTGAGTTTGTTTAGAATTTTTCCTTCACAGATTCTTTCACTTCACGCAAAGATTAGCAGTGCACCAGGTTGGCTTGCGCCCAACTGGGTGCTTTTAACTGCGAGAAACCTTGACCAAGTCTTCCTCATCATTGATCATGTGGTCACTTCCCAATGCTCGCCATATTTCTAAAAACATCAGAAATCCGATGAAAGCATGGTGGTTTTCTGTGAAATAATTTAAATTTTGTAAGATGAACGTTTTTTCCCTTGCTCTATCAAGCGCAATTTGCCACATTCATCCCTATACCTCAGCCAACTGAGGTATGTCATGGTACGTAAGGTGATACAACTAAAGCCGGTACCTCCTCTCTCCTTTCACTTATGTGGGAGGCAGAGACAATCCTTCTATTCTATAAAGCACTAACTCTGTGTGTCGGTTTGTCGGTATGTATGTATGTATGTATGTATGTATGTATGTCTGTCCGTCCGCAAATCTTCAACTTCGAGTTTCGCTGGAGGCGAAAACGAAGCCCGCTTATGCAAACAGGCAAACCGGTGCGGACGCCAGTTAATAGATCCAATTTTTGATCGTGATATCGGCCTCCGCTATATAAGACAACCATTCGGTACACTCCGAGCCATTGCACGAGCTGCTGGCGTGGCAGCTGGACGTGTGCTCGTGCGGGGCAGGGTGGGGTGGACGGTCGCGGGGAGAGGCCGTGTTGACCCTCCATCTTTTGCTTCCCCCTCCGCTGCAACGTGCTCCAGTAAACCGAGCATTGCAAGGGAAGGAAGCAGAGGGGAGGGTGTACGATGAAGGGGTTCGGTGAGGGGCGCGTAGCGCACGCTCGAGCGGTAGCATGCAGCAACAACAACAGATAAGAACAACCCTAGAAAAAAAGAGATATGCATGATCATGAAACGCCCTAGGATGTTGTTTCGATTGCGTATACCCTCATGGCATATAAGACAGCCATTTAGTACACTTCGAGCCATTGCACAAGTTGTTCGCGTGCTAGCTGGACGTAGGCCGTGCGAGGGCAGGATGGGAGCGGGGACTGGATACCCCCCCTGCTTCCCTCCAGACGTGCTCAGCCGGGCCTGGGAACATGCACGTGAAGGCGCTTGAGGGAAGCGAGTGAACGGGTACGGTGAGAAGGTGCGTAGCGCACGCTTGAATAGCAGCGCGCAGTCAAAGAGGAGGAAAGAACCGCTGACTAAGCTGCGAACTAAATCACATTACTGTAACAAGCGAAAATGTTCTTTTAGTTGTGATAATACTTTCAACTATACAACACAACTTATTACGTATCAGGCCTCCCGTCGAGCCACAAGCTCACAAGCTGCTTGCGTGACGGCTTGACGTGAAGTCGTGCGGGGAATAGGTTTGGGGGGGGTGGGAAGAGAGGGGAGGAGAACGGCACTCATTGAGTCCTACACTGGACTGCTCACCCGGACTTGGAAATATGTAGTTTGAGTGAGCGGACGCGTAGCGCACGCATTCCCTTTGAACAGGAAGCTGCAATCCGGGTGTAGGAAGGCAACTGCTAGCGAACTGCAGAGATAATTCATAATTAGCAACTAAAAATGTTGTTTTTTGACTGTGATAATCATCACTATACAACATAAACTTTTGTACACTGCAAGCCACTTCACAATCTTTTCGCGCGGCAACTGGACGAAGCCCATGGAGGCTGGCGGGGGGAACCAGTGGGAGGGTAGCGTATGGTATACCAGAATCACCCATTTTTCCTTTGAGCGCAGGGACGCAAGCGACTGTGGGTCGGTCTTAGGAAGTGGTGAAGGTGGACAGAAGAGGGATCGCACGCGTATGCAAAACTGGCGAACCATTACATGGTTGCGGTTCCAAAATAGTGGGCAAGTGATCTTTGATCCGCGATAACACAAAAACCGACCTTCACATTCCATAACCCACACACCGTCCTAGCGTTGAAAATGCAGGTATGATGCTATTGTTCAGAGAAGTTGAACATCTGCTCACATAAAAGAAAAGCCGGATACTAGCTGGGTATTGAAATATGTGTGGAAAAAGGCAAGCGGCGGCGGTTCTGACCCCGCCCGGCGAAGCCGCTTATATCTCGGAAGGACGCGCGCCGGCATCAGCCGGCAAAGCCGGCGGTTTGTCAATAAAGTACTTGGGAGACGGCAAAAACAACCGTAGTTAGTCGCTCCGTCGTGCGCTGCAGTGGTGTAGCGTTATGCTGACTCTTGATCGGAGCAACGAGTAATGCGAAGGACGAACTGTAGAACT
>MU912944.1:16769-30740 GCA_036418165.1 Cooperia oncophora
TATCTTACCGTTCCTGCTGCATGTGAACTAAGCCTAACAAACGCCGTCTGTTAATCTCAGCTGCGAGGTAGTGTGACATTGATAGTGGATCAGGAAAAAGTGCCGAGAATCTGATGAGGGGCATCGGAAAGGAAACATTATTAATGGGCAGGCATACCCAAATTTTATATGCATTGGTGCAGTCCGTTTGAGGACCTGAGCCTAAGTTCTCCGAGTGAAGCAATACTGATCCAGATGGAGACTTTCAAATACTGTCGATTGATGCGTAGCAAATACCACCGAGCGATAACTGCATCTATACACTCTACTCCACGCTTTCCCGTCTGCTATTCATGTCTCTTCTATTCATGTCTCTTGGAGAAACGTTCTCGACAGCTTCCTCCATTTGCCCCTATAAGGCTGCGTTTATACTTTACGGCAGCGTACGCCAGCTTACGCTAGCGTTTCCAGCGTACGCCAGCGGCAGTGTCGGGGAAAGGATAGATATCGATCTAGCGTTCCCAGCGTCACCAGCGTACGCTAGCGTAACGCTAGCGTAGCGAGGGCACGGGAAGCATAGCTATCGATCTAGCGCTTCCAGGGTTTCACTAGCGTTTGTCAGCGGCGGGGTAGAGTATAGAAGAGTAGGAGAGTACAAAACACATCGATTACGCGTTGTGAAATGTGGCGCGTGTAGCCACACCGCATCAGTAGGCAATACCGTACTCTAAAATAGTCGCATTGTGCAATTCTGTCAGTTGGCTGCAGTTTTTGCTACTTTGTCGCTTTAAAAATGTCATAAATATGCACTGGCATTCTAGTTTTTCGGTCTTCCGAAATCAAATAACTAGGATGCACAAGAGAAACTTGACTACATCTTCTGTTCTTCAGAGACCACACACCATCGGGTATCACTTCTTAGGAAGGTCTGCCATTCAGCATGAGCTGAGATATCTACAACCTATCTTGTGTGTCCTGTGCACACAACCTAAGAGCTGTTTGTGAGATGGCCGGCGGGCCGCAATTTCCTTTCGACATGTCTGGAGACACTTTTGACTCGCTCAATTTTTGACGCTCTCACGGGAAAGAACTGTTGAGTTCAGGAGAACAATAACAAATCTCTGTTAGATCTAGATTCATACTGCAGTTCTTCACAAGCCGCAATGGTAAACGAATTCCAGCAAAATAAGATAAATGGAAGAATGAAAATAAAACGGTTCCAAGCGCGCTGATCAGGCAAGAAGGAGGAGGGAGAGTCTCGAAGGACTAAAAAATCTAGGATTCGCGTGCATATTTATAACATTTTAAAGCAACAAAGTAGCAAAAATTGCAGCCAACTGACAGAATTGCACAATGCGACTATTTTAGAGTACGGTATTGCCTACTGATGCGGTGTGGCTACACGCGCCGCATTTCACAACGCGTAATCGATGTGTTTTGTACTCTCCTACTCTTCTATACTCTCTACCCCGCCGCTGACAAACGCTAGTGAAACGCTGGAAGCGCTAGATCGATAGCTATCATTCCCGTGCCCTCGCTAGGCTGAGCGTAACGCTAGAATGCTCTAGCGTTAGCTAGCGTACGCTGGTGACGCTGGTAAACGCTAGATCGATATCTATCCTTCCCCTTGCACTGCCGCTGACGTACGCTGCCGCAAAGTATAAACACAGCCTAATGCACAATCACGTCTGAGCGACGAGAAAATTCCCTAGCAGGAACACAAGGATCTTCCATCAGAGACATTAGTATCTCATGATTATGTGATGCAGCACCATGCTTGAAAAGAAAGCCGTTTTATGAGACCATAGAAGGACATGTGCCAGGTCGTTTGCAGCTGTCCGAATTCTCCACCGCTATCTTCTCATGAGTAAGATTCAGGAAATGGCTCCGATGTAGCCTCCGTTTCAGTTTCGGATGCTTATCCTGCTACTCCCTACTTTTACATTCACAATAGCCGAGCTATCGTACTCAGACCTATTCAATCATTTCAATACATGTATCTTCGTGAGTGAAAATTCGTGTACGAAATGCTGTTGACGATTCTGGAAACACTTTTATACAATGGCTGTGATATGCACTTGTTATATGGCGCATTTTAAGCTAGGAGTGATGTGTACAGGATCGTTTGCCATTCATGGAATTGTGTCTTTTTGTGCGCTTTTGTTCATAGAGAAGCCAACACAATCGAATTCTCAGAATGTGCAGATTCAGAAGCAAAAAAGAGGTTAGCCATCGAAAAAAAGTTCATTATGTTAGTAAATTGCGAACATCTCATTGGAGCTTTTTAGGAAGGTGAGCTTGCTGCTCCCGCCGAAAAACAGGAAGGTACTGAAAGGAATACACAAGAGGTTCTGGAGATTCGAGTAAGCTACACTCATCGCCTACTGTGATCCCTCAATTATATTAGGTTGTTCCAGAAGTTTGTGACCATTTTCAGTATCTCAAATCACTCGTAGCCATTTCAAGATCCAGTTATATGGTCTAATGGAAGTGTGTTAAGTAAGCATCCCATAGCTTCTTTACCGTCCCTCGCAGTCGCTGTTCTCATATGAAAAACGGTAATTGAAATTCATCATTTTCGACACACTTCGCTATATGAATCTCCACCAAGCCACGAACGTGGTTGGAGCCAAAAGCGAGATTTCTCTGAGTTACGTTCTACCTTCCACAGCACGGCGTTGAAATGGCCCTATCGCTTTCGCTTGAGTGACTTCTGCCTGGGGAGAAAAACTTCGTCCAGGGAGGCCACCTGCCTTGGATTTGGACCTACTGTGTTCCTTAATTGAAACCAACTCGCACAAATCATCCCGCTATCTAGCCCTTACACTTGACTGTTCAAAGTCACAAATGACAGAGTGCCTCGATTCCTAAAAGTTTTGAAGTTCGGTCAAAATTCCTCTCATGAGTCGACCGATACCTCAAGGGGAGCTCTTGTGGGTAGCGTCTGCAACCTCTTCCCCGTTTCGCCGTTTGGAGTGGTTGAACAGCGTTGTAACCGGATATGGAGTGTCTGTAGGTGAATCATTAATGGAAGCCCCAGTGGCTGGATCCCCAAAAAGGGCAGAACCGGTCGCTATCATATCAATCTAGAAGGGCGGTGAGACTGTGTATGTGGTGGGGTTCCTTTCTCTCTTCCCTGACGAACTTCTTCTTCTCAGCTGTAGTAACCAGCGAGTCCTCCTGTAATTAGCTGCGTAGGAAAGATGAAAATCCTCATCATTTGGTCCTATAACCACCAATGGCTGCCTACTCCAAAGCAGCTCAGGGTCACGTCTCGAGAGTGACACTGCTCCAGATCCTGAAGCTCAGCTGGGGAGTTCCACCCCAGTCTTCGTGTAGCCCTGACATAGCTCTTCGATCGTCATCTAAGGTCATGTCACAGTGGCGGTAAAGATACGATTTCTGAAAGTACTTCAAAAATTGCTCAGCTGACTTTCTCGGCCCGGAACAAAAGCTTCTGGGAGCAGGGCAGCCTCTCTTTGTCTGGTGTTTGGCAACGATTTGCCAACAAAGGTAATTATATATTGTTGATCAAAATTGCTTCTCATCAAAATAAACATAACTCGAAGAAAAGTCCGAAAATGTCACGAACTCTTGGGACAACCCAGTATACGGGTAGCAACATCGCAGTCAGTTTGAAGCGGTGTTACGAGGGTGGGACGAGCTCGCCTCCCATTACTTGTTCCACCAACGGTGATCAGCTCCTCGTCGTAAATTTCTCTAGTAATCGATAGAAGCGCTATCACTAGGCTACTGTGTAATGGTACGATACCGAATCGAGACTGAACGGTTAGCACCGATTCAGTGAGTTAGTTGAGTGACTGACGATTGATTGCTTTCATCGAATTCGTTGGCTCCTTTATTTCGAGGGCGAAGTTTGCCTTTGTGACAAAGCGCAAAGTGACGCATGAGTGTAGGGGAGAACGGAAAGAAAGTCTCTTCCGCGATGATCAACGCCACCTACATCGAGTAAACCGGGAGCAATATAGAGGGATACGACGTAACGAGAAAAACTGCGCCAATCCCCCAAAACAAGGGTTTTTTATCGCCTTTTTCCCTGGAGGCATTTGGACGGAATTTGTAATCATCTTGATACGAGACCTCATGAACACGAATGTCACATCCGCTTGGCCTAAGAGCGCTTGGCGCCAGACAACGGCACCACACGCCTAATCAAATCCCGGTCCGTGCAGCCCTACCTAACGCGTGATCGTGTTGAGCTGTATGTTAGGGCAGTTGGGAAGATACGACGAGAGAAGGCAGCACGCTTTCTAATTGCCTCCAACAACGGTTTTTCTTTTGTCGAATTTCAGCCTCAGCAGAGGATGGGGACCCCTTCCTCCATCTTTATTCCCATGCTCCCGCGCAGATGTGATTCTCGTACTTGAGGAGGTCAAACCACTCTTGCAAATGAAGCAAATTCCAGCCAAATCTGCCCTCGTAGAAAGGACTCGGTGAAAAACTGGCTTGATATTGGAAGATTGCGGGACTAACGAGTAAATAGTGCCAGCTTTTTTTGCAGTGCAACAACTCTTCCTACCTCTGCTGATTGTGGAAACAGGGTAGTGGGAAATCTTTCGCTGTAAGCGTACAACTAGGACTCTATCAACCACCAGCAGCGCCAACTCCCACAAACTTCTAGAAAAATTCCTCACTGAAACTCTGCCTGTAGGGGTTACGGCTGCGGGTGCTGGGGCTAAAAGTACCTATGATGAGCCCCTGCAGCTGATGTCAGAAATTTCATTATGACTTTCTCTAAGTGGATTGAATAACTCCTAATGGCAAAGATTTGGCTAGCTTTACCCTCGATAAGTTCATTCAAAATGTGGCCTGAGTTTCAAACACTGGAGCATTACTGGGTTACCGCTGCCGAAAAAAATAGGATAGCAACGGCAGCTTAATGGCACCGAACAGGGACCGTTTCGCTGCGATTCTCCATTTTATCGAACAGTAAGGAAAGCTAGGTCCAAAGGAGGAAAGCAAAAACTCAAACAGACTTGGCTCGAAGTGCTACGATCAGCACTTTTGGTCAAGGCACTACCTGCCGACGCGGCAATCCCCTACTCTGGGTGCGACTCTCTTTCCCATGTTACATGGTTACTGCCTTCGTGACTTTTGCCTGCTTTTCACCACTTCTTCAGAATGTGTTTCCAATTTTCACCAGAAAATGGCGGCGAACAGGGGTGTGAAGCATAGGTGAAACAGGAAAGGTGTCAACAACCGGACAGGTTTTGTTTTCCGCCGCTCAAGAAATTTACCCTCTGAGAGGCAATCACGATCCTTTCTGAACAAAACAGCAATGGCAACAGACTTCTCGAAAGCCCGCCAAGTTCCGATCGGCGGAAATGTCACTCATTCCTCATTTGTCAGGATCTCGTAAAATACTACGGAAAGTTACGAGTGTTGAAAGGAATCACATTTGACGTCCACCGGAATGACTGCTTTGGAATGGTTGGAGCTAGCGGAGCCGGCAAGACAACTGCATTCAACATTATTGTCGGGCTAACTTACCCTAACTATGGCGAAGTGCTGTTCAACAACTGTGCTACGGGAGGCGTTCCAGTGAGTTATACATCTATCTCTTCAGTGCGTTGTCTTAACTAGGATTATTGTTATTATCTCTTTCCCTTTCTTTCATATCGAATTATCATCTCACCATTTACAATAACAAACTATCCTGTACTACCCTCCTTTGTATTAGTCAAGTGTAGGGGGGGGGGGGAAATGCACGCATTGCGCACTAATGTCAGCTTCTTTGATATCTTTCATTCACCTTTTCCATTTCATATTTCATTCTCCATCATCTATTTCAGCCAAGGGAGACAGTCTTTAGGACCATGCGATGTTTCGTGCGCGGCACAGTGCAAACACCTCGGCCTTGCAACAAAGCGTACGCTCGCGATAGACTTATCATTGAGGTGGATTGTCGTTTTCCATTTGTCACCTCCTCACTCAGGTAGGACTTGGATTGACACGGGCTTCAGATTTTGTTCGCATGAATAGTGCGATCAAATAGCAATTACGCATACAAACTTGGACAGATACTACTCACCACTTAATTCAAGGCAAAGCCCGCGATGATTCGTCATCAAGGATAGTGCATTGAAGGCTTGCATATAGAAGACAAGGTGCTGAGTGAACTCGACAGTGAAGAAAAAAGCAGAAAAAACATGCCAACTGCCTTAAATAGGACCCCACTTCGATCCCAATTTGTACGTGCCCAATTGACTCCATCTGCAACACTACTCCACTTAGCCCAGTTGGTTCCCTGTTATGAACTCTACGACAGTACAAGTAACGGTTTTCATGCTTATTTCTTCCTGCCTCTTCGTTTTCCACTGAAAGGCGAGCCTTGAAGGCGGAGTCTAGAGGCGGAGTCTCTGGGGAAGAAGAAGACGTCAAGCGCCCCTTCCTCACAATTTTTTGCCGCGAAACCGGTTCCAGTTGTTCGACGCGGACCACACTACTCTCCCGCCGCCATTCTATGCCTCATCGCGGACGGTGCGTTCAAGCTTACCTGCTGACCCCTAGCCATTTGACTGGCTCCATGCTTTCTGCGCAACATACCATCAGCGACTTATCCTTTTGTTGATCTACGAAGGTCTGTCCTGTTGAAAAAATAGTAGCGAAATTGCCGTTGCGAGCGCGCAGATCATAGGTATTTGTATATAGTTGCCGCGCCCCGAGTCGCGTATTCCTACGGCACACACCCGTTTCGCCCGCCGCTTCCCAATTTAACCCCTTTTCCCTGTCCTGCGGTACACATTCTGCTTGCACTACAGGTATTCTGTGCATCTCCTACCAGTTCGTGCCTGGCTCATCCTCTCGAAATGACCACTAAGATGGCGCCGACTTTCCGGTCAAAGCAGCCAGCAAGCAAACCAAAACACAATTGGCGGTTCATATACAATAAAGTAATTTGACTTTTCAGAAGATCGGATTCTGTCCCCAATTCGATTCGCTGGCTGATACTCTTTCCTCCTATCAAAACATGATGATCATAGCAGGAATGACAGGTAGACGGAAGCGTGTTTCGAGCAACAACTATATAACCATACTGAAGTCATGATTATTTAGGATATACAAATCCCAGAAAAGTGGTTAAGGAGGTTTTGCGACAACTGCGTATGACCGGCCACTGTCGAAAAAGCTTCAGTAGGCTAAGGTTGCTTCCTAAAAAAATACCACGACCTGCCGTTTTTTTTTTGTTTTTTAAAGTCAAAATTTGTGTTCTAGTGGTGGACAGAAACGAAGAATAAGCGTTGGCGTGGCCATATTGAGTAACTCGAACCTTCTTGTACTCGATGAACCCACAGCTGGCATTGATCCAAAGGTCTGGTTTGCTTGATATCAGCACTAGCACACAGTAGATGGCGCAGCTCTAAAGCTTTTCCTTCACTCCCAGGAATAAGTGTAAGGGAGTTTAGAAACTGCAACCTGCGGAACAAGTAGGCTTCAATTAGGCTCATATACCTCACAGAGTTGATGCATGGGAAACAAAGCGTTAATCGTATTCATAGCGGGGGCCACGAATATGTAACCCATTTTCGCTGGCGCTTCTGGGATGGCCAAAGAAAATGTGATCAGTAGGTCACCGGTTTGAATCTTCTGACTGATGAAATTTTTCATCCTCCCAATTTCTACTACCTTGTTCAAAAATGTGGGGACCTGTCTGAACAAAGGGTTTCCTAAACTTTCCAGGAAGAGAAGAGCTTTCTACTGCTGACGTTGTGCACTCGTGAACTTTCTTGCCCTTCTCGGCACTCCTAGGTGCGCGCAGCGAAAATGAATGGCAGCTTTCGAAGTCGCCAATGAAACCCTACATCATGGAACAAAGCCTTCCAAGAATGGTCTTCGCAACCTGGAAGCCCTCCCCCTTATTGCGCGCGCGATACCACCGAAAACGCGCGGAAGCCAGCCGAAGCGAGCACCATTAAGAAGGGTTGTCGAGGTAAAGCAGGTAGACTGAAACAGATTCAAAGCTTCTTCACCCGAGTGAAGCTAAAGCGCAAAAAAACAAAGTGACTGGCAGTGACATGGTCGTATTTTTGGTTGGTGTTTATCTTATATTCAGCACGAAAATTTTGCTACAGGCCCGACACTTTCTTTGGGACTATTTGAGTGAACAACAGAAGAGAGACAGAGCAGTGCTGCTATCCTCACATTCGATGGAAGAATGCGAAGCGCTCTGCACCCGCATAGGTATTCTTTGCCAAGGAAAGCTTGTTGAAACCGGAGCTGTTCAAACGTTGAAGTCCAGGTGTGAAATTTTTGTGGTTTTTGTACAGCTTACTCCTGGTCAAACAATTGTATGAAGGATGCCGAGGAGGATCCTGCCATGAATAATCCACTATGAGAGGGTGTAGGCATGTACAGGGGGGGGGGCAAAAAAAAGAGAGTGCAGCGTGTGTGCCCTCATGACTTCGATGGGCGCGCTATAAGTTAAGTTATCAATTAGTTTTAATAATCGGAGGCATTTTTACTACCCACATTGAACAGCATATTAGGTACTATCACGACACTCTGCCACAGCCTTCTGGACGAACGCCATCGAGAGATTCTGGCACGCGACCGCGATGTGGTACCTGAGATCAGCGGGGTAGTCGATTTCTCCGCCACCGTAGACCACCCTTTTGAACTCCACCCGAACTAGGTAATTGAGTGGGTTGCAGCGTCGAGGGAACATACTTCAATATTACATTTCTTCCAGTACAGAAGGCGCCCTTCCATTCGAAGTAGGCGGGAGTTTTTCCAAAACCCTTCGATTCCATGTGGTGGCACCCAAACCTGTAGCAGCACAAGGTCTCCAAGAAGGTACGGGCGACCACATGTAGGGAGGATATTCTTCTCGAGTTACTTGATGTAACCGCCAGCGCTCACCTTCGCCCCAGTGTCACCCCGGTCTACAAAGAAATATCAGTCTTTCATCCATGGTACCTCGGTCCAGTACCATCAACTCGCGGCCTCGGGCGCTACGCGGTGAAGATGATGTCCTAGACCGTAGCGAAGTTGACGAAGCTGCTCGATGTTGGGGGTCATCCAGATTGAGAGTACTGGTCTCCAGGTAGCTATCCATGGTGACTCCATACTAGAAGTTTCGCAGCAGTTTGGAGGTGACATGAGTTCCGAAGGTCTTCTCCAGTCAGGCTGTGACTTTGCGACTTTCGGCAGGCGCGGGCGCGAGCGGGGCTGGATGATGAAATATATCAATATTTTTATTTTTGTTTTATTATCATATGAAGGTGTTTGCTGCGCTTGATTCTGGGTGTCCAAGCGGTGCCTTGTTTATTTGGAGGAAACATGTTGTGGCGGTATTACCTCCGCCTGGGGGCGACGTGTTTATCCACGTCCTCTGTCTTTCTGTATTATTATACTTTGCTGATGTATTGCTGACCGTTGGCCAACACCGAGTGGCTTCTTTTTTGGCCGCCAACCCCTGTTCCCCAGTGGGTTTATTCGTCCCGGTCGCCTGGCTGCACCGCCGACAAGCTTCCTCCTTTGCTGTTGAGAGCAGCTTCGCCGCGCACCCCCTGGTTACTTTTCGCTAAGGCACCTTCATAACTGGACGGAAGCTCATTCAGCTTCATTCAATGAGCTGTATTTCCGTGTCCGACGCTTCTATATTTGATGTGGAGGGTAGGTGGTTGGGCCGCCCTAGAGCGCAGTTTATATTTCTGACGTACACGTTTGGGCCTAGTTGCGTTATCCGATCTTTTTAACATACCCTATGACTCATTTTGATTTCATGTTCGAATTAAATAGTTTAGACAGGCTGGATAATATAACTCGCCACTAGATGGCCAAGTGCGACAGTCATAACCTTAAGGTTTTGATTTCTCTGAGTTTTTCGCCAGAAATTCCCTGCTTCAGGCAAATCAGTACATTACCTTACCGCTACACCCGACTCCCCCCCCCCCCCTACCTACGCTTCGCCAGTTGTTCATTATCATCCCCCCCGGTACAATGGCCTTGCCGCGGTCCGCACCTCGTGTTAACGTCATAGGGAACAGGTCGCGAGGTCTTCTTCTACCACGGGGTTGCAAACTGCTAGAAATCAACTCCGCCCGGCCGCCGACTGAGACATACACAGCAACGCTTCTTATCAGCCTCATCAGCGCCAACTTTCACGCCTATCATATCTTGCACGCTGATGTCCGGCTAATATGACTTGCGGGGGCGCTTATGACTTCGGCGACTACTCCCCTTCTGACGCTCTCATCGCATCTTTGCTCCGCTGTTGTATCGACTTTCTGTCACCCTGATAAGGTCCTGTCCCATTCACCCCTATTATCCATATTCTTGCGGCAACCAAGCCGGTTCTTTCACTGCTGATTGGAATAGGCGGAGGTGTAGGATTTGTGACACACAGAACAGACGCACAATGAACGAACATCACATTAACTCTTGACAGACATACTATATGAGAACCTATACCATAGTAGGATGTTGCATTTGTATGGGTGCTGCGATGGGTTTTGAATTGATCGATACAGAGCATGATAAAGCAGACTGAGGGCTTCCCCCAACAAACAACGAGACTTGGTACGACAATCAACATGGGAGGCAGCGATCTGCTCGTGCGACCATCAGCTTCTAACAATAAGAGTGTGTTTGTGCAAGTGTCGCCAGTCGGACAGCCTTCATCATCTGCAGATTCTGATCTTTTCAGTGCGATGATAATTAAGAAAAAGGTAAACACCGGTGAAAAGTGTAGTGTTGTTCAAGTCCCGAGTTATGCGAATTATTGGGTCTATGGGTTTGACAGATACTTAAACTTGATTACAAACGAAATGCAGGTATCGAGTAGCAAAGAGTCGTGATAGTTGTGCTATGTTCCACATAACCACGAAGCATAGTGTTTTCTTGTTCTTGAACCACAACATTTTTGGACCACAACTTTATTGGGAATAAACGTGAGGGTTCAGAAAACCCGTAGTATATTTACGAAAGTACTAGGTCTTAGGGTACCAGGGTCCCTGCATTTTTCTATCATGACAAATTTTTGCTGTGAAATCGTTTTCGAAATTTGGAGTCCGTACGAATTTCCATACTGTGAACAGTAGTTATTCATTATACGCCTTTAGAAAAAAGAACAACAGCACCGGAAAATAGGCACCCTTCTATCAAGGGCCTCCCTTTGTCCGTAGGATTCCTGGTTTGAAAGTTTTCCTGTTATGTTGTTTTCCTGTTTCCTTGTGAAAAATTCCGAAGGAGTAGGACGTACTAGGGGATAAAGGGGGACAATGCCTCAGAGGCACTTATGGGATGAAAAGTCCTGGAAGTACTTGTAGAACATGATGTCTCATGGACTGATTCCATTCAATGAAGGTTACCAGAGATGAACGCAATAGTGTGCGCAGACAAACGATTTTTTGATAATGTGAAATAAAAGTAAGTCGGCAATTGCTGAAAACAGAAGTTAGGCCATGTGTCAGAGTCGCATATGCTGCCTTCTATCAGTTCCGCAGGGTTCAAATTTTTTTGTGTTTCCTTGCACATTTCTGCTGAACATGTCTATGGCTTCTCCCATAGCCCCTAACTTTGGGGATAGGCGCTAACATTCAAGCACTATTTCTCGCTGACAAAAGAAAATGAAATAACACATCTGAAAGTGAGGTCAATTCCCCGCTGTTTCAGAGAGTTGTTTACTGTAGGAAAGCATATAGGATTTTCTTCTGCTAATGATTTTTTTCTCGAGAGCGAAGTTCTGAAAATGGGGTCCTATGCGGGAAAAACGGCTTTGGCATCTTCGTCCAGAAAGCTATCGAATCTGCTTGGGAGATTACGCATGCGGATACCATCGCTGTTAGTGCTGCTTAATGATAATGCTTTCCGACTGAAAAATAATACTATAGACCTGGCTCGTCTACAGGCCCACCCACGTCGGCTTTTTGCTTGCGAATCTGTCTACATCTTTGGGAAACGTTAGGAAAAAAAAGCGAGAGACAGTTCTTGATCCTCTTGAGTTGTCCAGTTTCACGAGAAACAATGTCATAGATATGAGAAGACCTCCCACATGAGGTAAACTCATCCCAATCCACGATTGCGCGGCCTCACCTCGCTACGATCGTCAACTTCAGCTTTCAAGAGTCTGACTGAGGGAGATTGCAGCAAACACCACCTTCTCCGTACTCTACCGTAATGACTGAGTATCACACAAGATTATAGGTTCAGGTTGTCAGGCTGTGTACAGTACCCCCGAAAATTGCGCGTGAAGTTAAAAATGTCGCGTCGTGAACGCACACAATCGGGCGCACCGTAATCGGTTTAGTTACCCAAGTTTGAGGTGCGTTTAATAGCTCCTGTTATACGGCTTTGCATAACCGGCTGATAAACGTTTCATTTTTGACTCCTAGGGGGGAGGAAGTTCCGGGGTGCGGCGGGCACCCGAGGCAGCGACCCGCCCGACCCCGGCGAGCACCCGCCCGTGGCCAGGCCATCGCTCAGGCCAAGTGGCTCCAGACAGACCCAGGGCCCGCTATGTGCATCCACGGACAGCACCACTAACTCCACCCGAACCCTTTGTTGCGGAAAAAAACCGTTAGGAATTTTTTCCTCGACCCGATGACTGACCTGCATTGTATGAGATAACATCATTCACTGCGGCAATCTGTACATTGTGCACCTACTCAGTGTGATCCTCCTGATGATATAACCAGTCGGCTCGCCGGCTGACGGCGTTTCTGCGTGATACGGCCCGGCTTCGCCGGCTGATGAATTGCAGAGATGATAGAAAGCCGGGTATCAGTCGTGCATTTGAACGTACGAAAGCAGGTAGGGTAGACGAAGCCACGCCCGCCCGGCAAGGCCGGGCCGTATCACAGAGGAGGCGCGCCGGCGTCAGCCGGCGAGCCGACTGGTATCGAATGCATTTACGACGACCAGTGGCTGCCGATGCACTGACGCTCAGTAAAAGTAGGCAGGTCGTGCTTGAAGACACGCACATCCCACTTTGGGCGGGCCTCAACGCACCACATACACCCTTCGCTGTATCTTTCTTTTCTCCAGCAACTTTTTGTGATCCCTGAAGTCACTCAGGTCCGAAATATAAAATATCGTAGCAAGCACAGCCCATCTCGAGTCCTGCAATTGTTGAAGATGTCTGCCCCATTACACCCCCTAACCCCCTTGTGACCTTCAGTCCACATGTCCCCGGTGCATATGCTGCTCTGCAAGCAACTCGTGAATTTTTGACTTTTGCCCCTCCTACCTCGACACCTGCTTCGCCCACAATGGGCGTGTCTATCTCACTTCAATGGCCGAGGACTTGCACACCTCTGCTCACCTTTTGCCGGTGTCTGGACTGCTCTGGGAACGTTTCAAAGTCTTTTTCGTTTGCTCCCGCCCAGCTCTCCTCACGCTCCGCCCACAACGGGTGTGCCTCGTACTTCTCAACCGGTGACCCATCATGACATTAATCCACTTTTTCCCGGTGTCTGGAGTGCTCTGGAACTGTTTTGTCAGGCTCCGCCCCCTCCATGCACGTTAAGCAGAGAACGGATGTGCCTCGCACTCTCAACCGGTGACCCATCGCTGACATTAATACACTTTTTCCCGGTGTCTGGAGTGCTCTGGAACCGTTTTGCAAATTTTTAAATCAGGCTCCGCCCACCTCGGCGCCCGGTCCGCTTAGTGGGAGGGTCCGGTAGGTGTATCTTGCACATCTCAAGGTGGGCCACTTGGGACCATAATCCACTTTTTCGCGTCGTCTGTAGTGCTCTAGGACCAAACTACGATTTTTTTAAAATAATACCTCACGTTTGAGGTCACGCCCCTCCCACTGTGGGCGGGTCACAGCACACCGCAAATATGCGGACTCTCGCCAGATGTTTGTCTTCGCCATGGACTTTTTTGCAATCTCTAAACTCTCTCGGGGACCGAGTTACCGACATTTGTGGGAAGCACCGCCCATCTCGAGTACGCCCATTTCGAATGTGCCTCCTCCATTTGATGGGTCAACCGTTTGCTAACCTTAATCCACTTTTCTCCCCA
>MU912945.1:2095-33678 GCA_036418165.1 Cooperia oncophora
TCATGTTTCGCTTTGTTGTGTCGTGCATGTTTTCATGATTTCCCCGTCACCATTCATTGAATGCACATCTGGGGCCTGACACGCTGACCTTGGGGCTATTTTTTCACCAATTTAGCTTATCAATGATCACCATTAGTCGCTGTTTCGATTGTGTTCCTTGTTACAAGTTGCATGTCATACATGGTTATCGAACGAGAGTTTTATTTTGAATCCTAAGACAAAATTGTAGGTAATGCGAGGCTGTTGTTCAGCCTCATATTGCATGAGGCTGAAACAGCCTCTTATTGCCTGGATTTTAGAGCAGAGTCCGTCATTCGAAAGTCCGATTTTTCAGGAAGCCATGCATCTGCATCTGAACATGCATCTGCTTGTCAGTTATAGCAGAAGGGGGTGGGGGAGGGGGTCGTACTCACACCGCCATTTCGCACATCCCCATGCTGTATCCTGTTTGCAATAACCCCGTAACAGTACCTCGTCGCTGTGCGAATCCCATCGAAGGGTCGTATCTGGCCGCTTAAATGAGGTGCTTGTATTTGCTCTCTACTGCTCATTACCCGACTGAATTTTTTGCACTGTTGATTTCCAGTTACTTTACCCCCCTCAATAGAGCGTACGCTACAGCTACTATTTCTGATCACTATTTGAAGCTGTGCACCATTCCGCACCTGTTCGACGGCATCATACATTTCTGAAGCTTTAGTAAGATGGCATGTAAGTTGAAAGGTGGCGTCCTATCAAAGTATGAAGGGAGGAAATCGGGGGAAGGGACACCCTGACTTAGCTTTTACTAACAAAGACGTCCTCTGTTCAGTAATGGAAAGCGTAACAGCCGAAGTTTGGAAATCGAACATTGGACTTCGAACGACTTCTCAGCTTTCTTATCAACAAATAACCTACAAGGACTTTACAACTACATAATTAGTCACGCCGATGTTCTTTCCTTGAAAATTGTGTGACTAATATTCCAAGAAACCGCTAAGCAGCTTTTGAGATTTCCGTTGTTGTTTATGATGGCTCCTTCCCACCCTCCCCGCCCTGCCAGTTGCTTTGATAAATGTGGCGTTCTGTTGGCACAAAATCTGCAGAGTATGGTGTGAGCTGCAGAACCCCCACAACGACTTGGACTGTGGTTAGATTGGACGGTTACACGGTGTGAGGTCGCGCTGTCATGTTTCGATCATGTCCAAGGGCTCTGTTCAGCCGAATCGCTTTGCTCATTCGGTGAAGATGAACCATTCAAGAATTTTTCTACGGTTCTGTTCTAGGTTGTTTGATACGCACTTCCGAGCAATCTCTAGTTTCCTGAAATTTTGTGGCCCGAGCCACGTCGCACGTTGGGGATCCCCAGAAAAGGGATCGAAGGGATGTTTCGCCGCTGGAGGAGGAGAGTGGGGCAGAGAAAGGGTGGTCTGTGCGGTGCAGGAGAAGGTGTGTCGGCTTGGCTTCTTGGATGAAATGTTCTCATTAATTGGTTTTCCCGTTTTTCCTTTTCAAGTGCGCTTTTTACCACCGTGTTCCCCTCACGAGCACCCCTAAACTCCGCTCGACGACGCTTACGAAAACAATTGCGGAGGTAGTATGTAGGTAGAGTGAGGAGTTGGGAGAATCCAGGACGGTGGTAGTAATGGACGTGAGACGAGTTGTTCAAGGCGAGGAAATTTCAAATGGGTCGCACCTTGTAAAATTTTCCCCAACGCCATGGCGTGCACTATTTTGGCCGTACGTGTCGACAAAAGATGTTTTTACCACTAGGAGTTTTTACGATCGGAAAAGCTTGGATTGGAGTGCAAATTGACTGTAGAAAAAATTCAGTTGAATATTGTGTCTACCGACAGGAAACCGTGAAGTCGCTCATTACGACTGGCCATTGTCAAACAGCATCACCTTCGAAAAAATGCGTACAACAAAACGGTAAGAACTTATTCCCCGACCTCATAGATTATTCCACGTATTACTGTACTTGCTTCACATGTCGGCATGGTACTGCTCAGGACCATGGAGTGTTGGCCAGGGATACTCTTCCAGGCTAACACGATCGGCCTCTCAAGCATGTCAGGTCCTTGCTAACAAGTTGGACATGGTCAGATTATTGAAATTGAATAAATAAACCCATATAACTGAGCCTATCCTGGTGGCTACATCCTCCAAAGAATTCGGGTGATCTGTTCTGTGAATTCGGGTGTTGATCAAACAATGTTGAAGCACTTTCGGTGAGCAGTGATCCTTTACATGTCGTCATCATAGCTTAGCTATCTTTGATCAACTATTTAATATTGAAGGGAAATCAGGCATCGCTGGTACACCACGATTAGAATCAGTTGCGTGTGTTTTGCTGATTCTGAGCTTACAATGCTGAAGAAGACTCGCTTCCAAGATTCACTCACAAGTGCAGTCCTCTATCTCTGGGACTGCTCCACCTCCGCGGCCACACAAATAAAGACGAGGGCACTGCGGTTGTCAGAAGTAGAAAATGTATACGCTATCCACAAGGTGCCTCGCCAATCGGAGACAAGTACGCCAGCGGTCCTCGCGCCAGGCGCCATCCGTTGTGGTCCAACCTGGGGTTTCCGTCGTCTCTCTGGTCGCTCTCTGAAACGGATTGCCTGGTATTTTGCTTTGTCAAAGCGCCTTCCTCAAAAAAAGTGCACACACTGTTGAAAGCAATCCATTTCACACTGTCAGATCCATTCTGATGCTTCCTCAGTCTACCAGAAATGCACTTTTATATGAATCACGGTAATATCAGTTCGTCATTGCCACTTTATGTTACAACCTTCGGATCTGCGCATTTGATACAAGTTGCTCCCTCACTTCCAAGCAAACATGTCCGAACCATAGCCGAACCGTAGCTTCTTTACTTTTGCATAAGCTCTCTCTACCTGCGTTTGTTGCGGAAATTCGCTATTTACTCAAGCACCTTGAGAATAGCTCGGGCTGATTCTTAAAGTGCACCTGGGTAGCAGTACCTCTGAGCCTCACTGCAGTACGACGCTTTGAAGTGCGGTGATGCAGTTGCCAACCAGCTCTTCTCATACATGCCAAGGAAGTCTTCGATATGAGTGTACTGTCAGTTTTGAAGGTATGTTTCGCCGTCGATTCAACCCTCCGTGTGGAAAGCTGGTTTTCGGCAATGAGGTGGGAAGAGAGGGTAAAGCATATCTGCCTTCTGCCCACAACATAGGTCATATATTAACCTAAGAAGTTAGACGTATATCTCTTATCCCATCCAACTCATCATAGCGATACTTAACAAAAATACTTCCATAGAAATAAAAACTGCGCTTACCCCTTCTCATAAGGAACATCCCTGGCTATACAGTTACGAATCGACAGCTAGTAAGGCTCTTTCCAGACCTCCATGTTTTCCCTTATTCGGGAAGAACTGATAAAGTGAATCACAACATTTCGGACAATTTTTCATGACCTGCAATCTAAGTCTTACAGTGGCTCTAAGGTAATGTCTGCGGTCTGCGATAGGAAGCGCATCCAGCGCTGTCAAAATATGGAAGAGAAGTTGCAAAGGGGTTCGCCATTAAAAAGAAAAGCAAAAGAAACGTTGGAAACGCCTATGACAGGAGCCCTTAAGTCCAAGCACTCCTACGAGCGCAGGACCGAAAGGACGCATGCTGGGACGAGTGCAGTCAGCTGGTCCTCTTAAGAACCCCACGGTCCCACTAGACCCAAAGGAACTTTCTTTTCACACTGCTCGTCCCCTACATCGCTTTTGCTGGAGGCCGGATTCAGAAAGCAGGGTTCGGTAGCGGAGTCACAGTAAAAAGGAGAGGTTATGGGAGCAATCTGCGTTTCGGCTCCTTCAGGTTTTTTCCTCATAACTGTCACAAGGTTACCTAGTGACCGCATATCTTTCCTACTCAATCTTTCAATTTTCATAGGACGTCGACCGCTCCTTCAATGAAGTATCAAAGATTACCTGATTCGTGGGATCTATTCTCTGCACAATTAGTATGCTCCGTTATCTCACAAGTAGTCCCAATTTCGTTTGCATGGATATTGGTATTTCGTCATCACGTGTGCGTGACATGTGCATTATACTCTTTTATCACACTAGCTATCACTCACCCACCTTGCATTTGCAGGCCACAATGTCGCACAATTACCACTGTGACAAAATGTACCTGCGCCACTGGTTTTGCTTCACGATTCACAAAAGAAGCTTCACTTTCTCAACTCGATGATCACTGGAGATGAGAAGTGGGTCCTCTACGATAACCCTGTGAGGAAGCGGCAGTGGGTCGACAAAGGAGAACAGCCAGAAGCCACCCCAAAGGCCGACCTTCACCCCAAAAAGGTTCTCCTGTCCTGTTGGTGGTCCAGAAGAGGCATGGAGTACTGGGAGCTGCTGGAGAAGGGACAGACGATTGACGCTTCCACATACGTGACCCAGCTGCGGAAATTGAAAGATCACGTCGACCGTACTCGTGGAAGGAATGCGGAAATCTACTTCCACCATGACAACGCCCGACCTCACACTGCAAAGGCGACCCAGGCCGAGCTGGAGAAGTACGGATGGCTGATGGTCGCCCACCCTCCCTACAGCCCTGACCTCGCTCCTTCTGACTACTGGCTGTTCAGCCACCTGCAGCGCTATCTGGACGGAAAAAAGTTCGAAACAAAGGATCAGGTCAGAAAGGCACTCGACGACTTCTTCAAGTCCCAGCCCCCGTCGTTCTGGAAGGATGGAATCGACAAGCTGCCTGAGCGCTGGTCGAGTAGTGGATGGTGATGGTGCATACCTCTAATCTTCAGGCTGGTTCGCTTTGAGATATTTACAAAAAAAATCGGGGTTAAAAACATATGCATCAACCTAATATATCCATGACAGTGAAAACGAATAAATTTCAGTGCATATGCCGTAACTGGACCTCGTAGAAGGCGAGTCTCCATTTTGCCTTCCCTTTCGTAGCAGTCTCTTCAGAGAATATTTCGAACCAACGGAAGAAGTTCCCAGACTCGCTTTTTGTCAGGATGTCGCTGTTTAGCCGCGTAGTTCATGCTTTGAACTTTATTCTACACATACCAAGTTACCGGAGAGAGAAAACACTTCAGGAAAAGCTCGAACTCACAGCTCATGCCTAGCGGGCCGGTGCGACTCGCTGAACTTGCCTTCAGCTTCTCAGCTCAACAGCTCTTTGCGTCATAGTTGCTCCAGCTGAATTTGATTTTTCGCTCTTTTTGTGTTGTTCTATCGACTTCCTAGGCACAAGCACAGATATATGCTTTTTGAGCACATGTTTATCATGAAGGTTGTTATTGAAGTAAGTTTATGTATTTTTCATTTTACCGGAGTTCCATGCTATTCAAACATAACAGCGCCTGGAAAAAAGGGAACGAATCTCGCAATAATGAATGTTAGCCTTGTACCCAAACAAGTGACATAGTACACTTTCATAGCGGTCATTATAATTTATATTTTCCACATTATGCCTGGGATTGAAGCATTGTTCTGGCGCAGCACAATGATGCTTTTTACAGCTTCAGTTCTCTGGTAGATACCTCCAATCGTTTCGTTCACCAACATGCTTCCACCACATGTATGTGTGCTTTCACTAGCTATTGGCCAACTCGTTCATTGGCAGGGCTTCTCGCTAATTTCTACTTTTCAAGAATTGCCATTTCGTTGTTCTGCCGACCATGAAGGTGAAACCATGATGACCTTGTTGCCGTCTAGGTCTAGTGGAATATGAAACGAAGTCGCCACACGCTTGCTCTTCGAAAGGTCTAAACCCGCAATTCGGCAGCAGGTTTGAAGGAATACGAAGGCGACTCGGATCACTTTGTGCTCCTAAAAGAGGAAATGAACAGCCTGTGCGACATGAGGACGCGCGCTGGCGTGAGAGAAGTGATGGCAGGGCAATTCTTCGGGTGGAGGGGCAAGATCCACCCAGCTATCGATAGCCAGTAGCGACGGCGCTGTCGCCATTATCGTCGAACGAGTGCCTTCTGAAGTTGTTCTAATCCTCTGGACTGAGCTACGCTAGCGATTCACGGAGACTCGACATGCGCTGCGTTCATGCCGGATCCATATGGGATCACGTCTGGCTCCTCATCTGTTTTCGTACTCCCTCGCTCTTTAACCCTAGTCTCTCATCCATGCATCAAAGGCATACGGCAATTTGGCGCCTCGATCTGAAATGCCCAGCAATTTTGTGGCTAACATAGTTGGGGCAAAAGAGAATAGCGGAAAACAAAGACCAAGGTCGACGCGGCCAGGACTCCGGAGCGAGCGGATAAGGCCTCGAAAAAAGGCATTTTGAGATTCGCAGTTGCCCCGTAAGGTTTATCTCGCCAATAACCAGCTAGATTCCGGCTGAATGGCATGTACTTCACACACGCCGGACTATATTGGCAGCACCGCTGCGCTTCAATGTCGATCCCTTCATATATTTATTTCGCGAATGAATCAAAGCGAGCATCAAGTAGGGTCGTCCATTTGTGGACGGGCGGACGCGTTCTGCGTCCGGGTCGGTATGCTGCAGCTTGGTAGGGCCTTACAAGGGCTTCCTTCGAAAAAGGCGCTACTCATGGGCGCGGAACTGGGCCGCCACGCGTACCGGGCAATTTCGTGGCTCGCTCAGGGTTAGGGGACTTATCGCGTCAATACTCAGCTCTGCGATAAAGGCGATCGGACAGAACTTATCCCGACTAACAGCTTCTTATAACAGTGTGAATAGCATAGACCGCCTAAGCATTTCCAGTTTGATTAGTAGAGGGACTCGAAGAGAAAGTTCAAAGAGAAAACACGTTGTAATCGTCACTCTCCTATAGCGCGGCACGCCATTGCGCAGTGATGAGTACGCCACATACACACAATCGCTTGCTCGAAGAATTGAATTTCTGCTTCTATACTAAAGCAACCACCAGCATTATGAAGAGGCCTTTGTGCCCATTTGCGTTCTCGCACGCTCTTCACGATTATTCATCCATTACGGAAATGGTGCAGAGGTCTCGCTGAACAAGCACTTGCGTTTCTGGCAAATTTATTAAAGCAACACAGCCTGGCCTGTACGTTGCTTCAGGACCGGCATCACAGTGTGCGCATACCCATGATAGGGCGGAACTGGCTTAAGAGGGGCGCAATCGCACGACCTTTTGTATCCTATGTCGTATTCTGGGAGGCGGTCAGAAGTCTGCGCCATCGTTACTTATTTGCTTCCAAGCGTACAATCAGCGAGGAACATTGTTGATATTCATATTCGCTTAGGGTTACAAAGACGAAAGGTTCCAAAATCGGCAGGGGTGGACGTTCAAAATGAGAAGGTTCGACATGCCTGTGGCAGTCGGCGAATTGGACGGCAGCTTGTGCGAGGTCAGCTCCATCTTAGCAAAGCATGACGTGTCGTGCTCACCTGATCTTCGAAACCTTGGCAAATGCGGCGGCGTCTCTGATCTTCGATCGTCGGCGGAGTGCGGAGCTCCGGATTCCCTCTATCACCTGCGTGTAGCGGGAAACTCCGAGCATCGCTTGGAGTGCGCCATCCGTTACGCCACTAGGGCCGCTTTTACCCCCCTTGAAAAAAAACAAGCAATCAAATTCGACCAGCGTCTTCAGAGTGACTCCTTTGATGGCGGGTTGAACGACACTAAGTGCATGCTCGTCCGGCTTTCGTACGGTCAAAGTCCCCGAGGCGAACATTTAAGCGGAAGTGACCGCGGAATTAAGGACGTGGGCACGGAGTTTGGTATTCTTCGTCTTCGTCGCAACACCCGCGATGCCTTTTAAGGTTACGCAACCGTTCGCTTCTTCCTGCTCACCTCTGTGCAAGTCGTTCAACGTATTGATTTCCCGGCCCAGGTTCACATAGCTAGAACATTCAGGGATGTTAGTTCCGTTGAGCATCAGAAACCAGTCCGTTTTTCATGAGCATAGTATTGATGAGATTCAGATAGAAGCTGTTTTTTCACACACGCAGTCGAAATCAGCCAGCATTCGCTCTGCTTGTCTCGATGTTTGGTGTTATCAAAAAGATGTCGTCAGCAAAGCAGGAGGCGATCTTCCTATCGACCGTCGTCTTCGCTCCCATGTCTTTCCCATTTCAGTTTACAGATGATGCGTTGGAGAGGGAGGCGGTGAAGGACTTGGGCGAGATGGCATCGCTCCTGTCGGACCCCTCTCTTCACGTCGATGATGATCTCCTTGTAGAATGGTGAGATCTTGGTCGTGAAGTTGCTGTAGAGCTAATAAATAATAATAAAGAATCCTTATGTACCTAGTAGGAACACCCTGGTTAACTAGGACTTCAGTCACCGTTTCTGTGTCAACGGAGTTGAGGCCTTTTTCAAACTGATGGCAACATAACGGCATTTTGTACTCTCGCGATATTTGTACTCACACCTGACCGGTGAGAATTTTCTGAGGGGAGCATCGAAACGGCAAGGCTCATAATTTTGGTTTACTTGCAGAAGAGAGAGCTAATTCTTCAGGCAGGCGACTTGTGGTACTTGTCACTGCGAATAGCATGTTCAAACTGCCACTAATATCAACTGTAGACAGTGCGATATGAACTTTTTATTCCAGTGTCCAGCCAGAGCTCATACATTGCATTCATATTCATACTGAAACTTTAGATATTCGGGTCTAATACTCGGGGTCGTATGCCCTACGATTCTTCAGCTAGGACTGGAGTGTCGGGCTCCAGAAGGAAAAACTGAGCGAAAACTGAACGGGCCCTTCGGTATGCAGTGATTGTTCCGTTCGGACGCCAAAGACCAATCATATTGGCTTGCTGCTCTTCTCTCCTTGAGATGTTTTTTTATCGCTTCTCTATATAGCTCCGCAAACTCGAACGTCAGCTAGTAGTTGCTTGCAGCATGTGCGGCTCCACGTATGCCGATCAGCTCGAGAGTTTCCAGAGATTCTTAGTAACTTTAGAGTTCTCTCTCTCCATGGCGCAGTCGTGAAGACGTTCAACAAGCCGTTCGTACCTTCGTCTATATTGTCGTTAACAGAATTCTCTCAGAGAACGCGAGGAAAGTGGACGGCAGTTTAGGAACTTCTCTTCTTGAATTTCACGACCCTCTTTCCTCCATCCGAAAGCGGAACCTCGTGCGGAGAAGGCGTTCGCGCGATTGTAGAACTTAGGCACAAAAACGACCACGAAACTTCGATTGAAGATGATGTAGTCGATCTCATTATGAAATTGTCTACCAGGAAACCTCTTCATTGGCCGGTCTCAACCGCTGCACCTCCATGCCGCATTGAGGTTGCGGATACAGTCTGTTCGGGTTTAGTTGGCATCTCAGATGAACCCCGCCATATATTGTGGATAATAGCGTTCAATCGCAAACCCACAATGGCCTATTGACTCTTCAGTGAAAAAAGCGAAAAAATTATGAACCACACCTGGAGGACCTGTCAGCTTCTCTGAACAAGTTCTCCGCACCTGTTCTTTTTATGCCAGAAACGCGATATCCTGCCACTTCCGGCTCACTAATCGTTTCTTCGTGTTATACAATGCTAATGCCGTTTAATAGTGCTAAGAAACGAAAAGTGCCGGGTAAAAACTGGACTCTTGACAGAAAATAGCCTTTAGGCAGCGTTCAGACTTGTATCGCGACATAGCGCTACGTCGCGCTACAGTTGTACCTAACTCCAGCTTCCTTTTATGTTTTTTTTTCTTTCTGAATTCAACCCTTTTCTCTTTGTTTCTCATATTTATCTGATGCTGAGCTCCTTCTTATAAAATATAAGAAAAAAAGCACTTTATCTCCTTATAACAACAGAACGGCTTCATTGCATCGTGAAGAGACAATATTGCGACATTATTCAATAGCACTTGTCAAAACATCCATCACTGAGTACATGAGTAAGGCCAAAAAGTAGGTAATTCATAGGATAATATCGTAGAATATCAAATACTGTTCACAATTAAACGGCGTCACGTCAGTCGAAAACGATAAATAAAACCAATTATCACAGTGAACGGTCTCAGCATCAAATAAATATGAGAAACAAAGAGAAAAGGGTTGAATTCAGAAGAAAAAACATAAAAGGAAGCTGGAGTTCGGTACAACTGTAGCGCTACAAGTCTGAACGCTGCCTTAAGGTACAGTGGGAGGGATAACTGAGAGAAGGCGTAAGAACTGCCACATCTGAGGGCCAATGCGTCTTTTTTTACTTACCATGGAACCGCGAAAGTGGGATGGTTCTAGAGAATGTGACTAGACTACTTACACAAAGGAGACGCCTATAAAGTGCAGAGGTGTCTTCAATGCAGAAAGTCCACAGAAAGATCGAGCCAGTTGCTGCTGATAAAACTGTTTAATTCTTTGCATTGACATTAGCTGGTGCTGCTGTCTTTTCGCCATCGCCCACGACAACGACTTACACTCCACTATCAACTTTCTTACCACTTTTGATCACTACAAATAGTCTGATTAAGCCCTCCCAGATTACTACACCTTCATTTGGCTGAAGATTCGGTTTTTTCGCCTTCTTCAGAGCCTCGATTCCGTCACTGTCAAGCGAGGTTGAACACAGAGAGGTTGAGAGAACAGGTTCAACGCATATACCTCTTCCTACTATCGGGTGGTCGGCCTCGCTCCACGGCACCAGAGGCTGAGGCCCTCAAAAAGCACCGCGAATGCCCAAACGTGAGGCGAATAAAAGCGCACCCATCTATAATAACAGTGTCCGTACTTCAAGATGAGTCATTGCTTGCTCGATTCGAGCGACGACATATTCGTCATTTCATGAGATTCTACTCCGACAGAGCCAAATCTTTTAAGATCCCTCTCAAGAACTCGTACGGTCGAAAGTGCAAACCTGACACAATGCTATCTAAGAGTTCAGCCACAGACAATAATCCTCTCAGCACGAAAGGTTCTCGCAACTTCAAACACTGCCTGTGAGCTATTTACAGTTTGGCTACTCGTGAATCATGAGCTATGGTGAAAAGTAGTTCATAGTTTGCGACTCGAGTGATTCAATCTCGCGAATGCGAAATCGCATCAATGTGACGAACCGCTCTCTACAGCACACTGTCGGAACGATGTTGTAACTACACTAAATGATACTGAGTTACAGCTGCAGTAGCGGCAAAGCAGGGCTATTCCATATTATCACTGCACCAACGATCCTTTTTTGTTGGTATCGTCGCAAACTATGAACGCAGCCTTGGCACCACTAGTCAAGAATCACCACATTTTGTCAAACTGCTGTTCATTGTATTTCAGGGTATCGCATTGCGCAACGATGCAGTTCTCATGTACATTCGCTCTCATAATCGTTGTACTGATGTCAATACATATAGCCTTCTGGAGATGGATTACAGTTTGGTCTTCATTTACGCCTAAGGAGAGCAAATACGTTGGATTTCATTTGAACTCAGGACGTCTTGGCAATCAAGTGAGCAAGACTCCGAGAAGCAGCATTACGCCGACACTAATCGATGACGATTGGGGTCTAATATTGTAGTTACTGTACTGTTTTGTTTCCCTTAAGTCCACTGCACCATAGTTGTAAATCACTCGAGGTCTCTCAGACATCACCGTTAATTACGTAGGAGGGATGAACCTGCGCAGGCAAGCATTGCGCTAAAGTTACGCTTTCTCACCTGTTTTTTATAGGGTCTTTGTATGGCGCATGCAGAATTGAGATGAATTCGCGGCAATTGCCTTGTTCCTATTATTTTGACGCGTACAAGGAGCATAACAATCTTTCGCCGAAATAGGTGGGAACTGGTTGATTCTCCGCTCTCGACAACGGGGGGGGGGTTTCAGAATCATGAACCTGCGGAACAAAGGCTTCGATTGTTTGAAAGAGGGTGTTCTATGGATAATAATGCCACTTTCGGTTTCACAGTGACCACTGACAATCAGTGATAGAGTTTGCCTGTAACACCTGCGTTCCCTTTGATCCACTAATCATCGGGTTGCTCGAGCGTGTGCTAGTAATGTCTCCATTTATCCCTACAACGCGCTGTAGTTGCTGAGTGAGTTTTTCTCGTGCTTTAGGCGGGCAATGAACTTCATATCACTCATCCAGACCTTCACCGAAGCCCGTTCATTATTTTCTCATCACATAACGTGAAGTAATCTTCAAGTGCTCGACAATACGGCTGCATCCGCATTTGCATCCCTAATCCTTGGTCGTCGACGGAGCACGTAGCTCCGGGAATTCCTCAGAATAAGCATGTAGCAGGAACCTACATGCATCGCTCTTTTTATACGCGGTGGCCGCATGTTCACCCTGCTCTCCTGATGTCCTAGGCGTATGTTAGTAAAGGAAACAGGTTAAGGTGGGCACAGATCCATCGCTACTCTTCAATATTCCTGAATGCTTCCCGAACCGCTCCTTTTTACTACTCTGCTGTGGTGCTAGGTCGTTTATCATACTGATTTCCTGGTTCATAAGTAGAGCACTCGAAGATGCTCGATCCCTGGAGCAAAATTGGGGCATCAAAAAATAGTCCGCTCTCCTTCGTTTTTTTATGGTGGATATAATGAAGTCCTTTATTATTTTATGGTGGAGTCTTTCCAGTCCTTTATTCCATTGACTAAGTTTCGGGCTGTAAGCCTTTCTTCAGGTCCACAAACATCACTTCTATTATCTGCACCAACATCTTCTAATTACTATACATACATAACAAGGAATCCAAAGAAGGGAACAATCAATTAACAACTGACCGGATTCCTATGGAAAGGAGGGTCTGGGGTAGGAGTGAATGCGGAAGGATGCTGCAAGATGGTTTTGGATATAATGACAAACAGTGACAAACAGTACGAAACATTATCTAACCTCCTCAGCTGTCCTTCCATTTGGAAATGGGACAGCTAGTTTGGTGAAGCAGGGATGAGATGGTGATAGCGATACCCTGTCATTTGTCATATGTCACGTATCACCAGTTATGTCACATCATGGTGCAGCAATAAGCTCCATTGTCCCGATGCTGGTGTAGGCAATGTAAGCGGTGTTTGTAGGCCTCAAGAAGGGCTCACGGCCCGAAACGTAGTCAATGGATTAAGAATGAAGCTCAGGAGCCCTCTGATATTGCATGATCTATGTCTTTGTCAGATTTAGCATGAAACCCACTTTCTCGCGCGGTGGAACTACTGCGGCACTCGCTCTCGTTGCTTGATGTTGAACTGAAGTGGGATGGATTTGAAGTTGTGAGGAGAAAATAATATGATCATTCAACTTTGCTTGGAAATTATCAAAAAGCGCAACGCTGCCATTATACTTTAGTGCGGCTTCAACCTCTTACTATGTAAGTCAGCCCTAGTTCCCCTAGATTAAGCGTCCTGAGAAAAGAAAGATTCTTGAAGTTGGCACCTACAGTCACGACATGGTGTTCGATAACTGCTATTTAACGCAGCAGTGCGCGTTCCGGAAGTAAACACTAGAGAGCTGAGTCATGGATAAAAGCCTGACTGCAGGTGGCTCGCATCTCCCGCTTTTCGAGAGTTTGCGTTATTCATTACGCCACCCATTGTCGGTAGCTAATGGCAGGCTGAAGGCTTTTACATGTTTTACGCTGTCTCCAGTTCAAGTGTCTCTTGTGCGAGGGTGCAACTGTCCTTACGGTTGCGTTGCTGACTTATTCGTCTCAATGGATTGTGAACATCTTCGTTCCTTTCTTTTTGTTTGATAACGCAATTGCAGCTCTTTCATCTGATCACGGGTTACGGTATCGCCAGGTCGCTCGGACGAGTGCACTACATTCCTAATTCTATGTCTCGTTCTCATGTAATGGGATATTTACGTAAATTCAAAGATGTGTTTCCTCTCCTAGAACAGACATATGTTATTCCACAGGTAATACCACTTCTTGTTATTCCACTTCTTACTACTGTCTTTCACATAATTTACTTTTAAATCATAGTCCTCCTCAGAAGTTCCTTATTCTCTCTAGTCTCTGATGTATCCCCTCCCCCTTCAACAAATATGTTCACTTCTTCTACCTGTGTTCGATCAAGTTATCAAGAACTGCTAATTTACTCCTCTCTGCAGTCTGTTTTAAGGATATTTCGCGTGAAAAAAGCCACTCTCTGCGGGCTTACCTAATGCTCTGATTTTTTTTCTGTAACAATCAGTTCACAGTGTTGCAGGACTTTTTTCCCCATCCAATATCATATGTTCATCAGGGAAAGTTTCGGTCACTGATAGAAAGAGTTGTTTGGCGCCAATAAAATAAATGAGTCGTTCCTCTCCGGAGTGCTTCGGGAGCACCTTAAATGTTTTTTGCGCCCGCCCGGGCCACATGAGCACTACAGATCAACCCACACTGGAGCATTTTAGCTAGACACTCCTTCTCTCCAACGACTCTTTTTTTGAACTCCGTCTCTCTCGATGGCCGAGTTATGGACCTTTGTGTCGAGCAACTGCCACTGAGTACGCCTCTCCACGTTCCTGTCATGTCTCCCCATTTCGCCCGACAACCTTTTACTAACAATATTTTATTTTCCCCATATCCGAGGACGGTTGTGTATTATTGTCAGCGAGACCGCTGGCTTTTGGCACCTAACTTAGGTCATGTATGCATTCCACACCTTGTTCCGCGTGCTACCCACAACCCTGATTCGAACTCTCGTATTGCTTTACAGGTAGGACGAATTTCTGAACAGACAAAGCAACTAAGCTTAGAAGCCGATAACTAGGGGACTACGCTTCCACAACCTAACTTATACCTCTGTGGTTACCCCTACATAGATGTCCTGAGGTCTGAGGATCTTGGGGACTATCTCGGAAAGACTGGTTCCCAAGATCCTCAGATGGTGAGCATGTTGGACGATACTTCACTTACGGAAGTTCTTTCCGAAATGACAGACTAGAGATTGTGAGCTACCCATAGACTGAAATTCCTCCACAGGTCTGAAAACGCAGTTCAAATTGATTGGAACGATTGCTTGAGGGCAGGCGCGCGATCCCTTTATGATTTAGATAAATTCTAATTCAGACTTCAAATGTGAAATAAAGTTCTTCAGTAGAAAGCAAACAAATTGCAATGAAAAGGCACCACAGTCAGTAAGGAAATCGCACCTCGATTCTGAAATCAGCCCCCAACAATGGGCGTCAATATTTCTCTGCTACCTTAGACAGTGGGAATACTTGACTGTATTTATTCAACGACAAATTGCACTCTGTGTATCCTTATCCTTGCCATGTTCGAGGGGAATGCGTCCGCAGCTGCAGTAGCATGCCACTCTCTCTGCTCAAAACTGCAACGGAACCGGACAAAAGGATAGTACAGTCCGGTGCCAACACTCTCACTCTCTGCCTCGCTCTGTCATGTAGCCAGCCAATCTTGAAAGTCACCTTCGGAATGGAGATGGATCTGGCTTGCACAGTTCCAACCCAAATACTAATAATTTTCTCTTATTGTTATTGTGAGTTGTTTCTCACTATCGGCCAACATCTATCCAACAAATCACTCGATTTTCGACAACTTGTACACTCAATCTTTCCTCATCTTATACCTGTTCGTCTCATTGCAGTCCATTATCACAGCAATTCTGATAACATTGAGAGTGGGGCAGGAGCAAATTAAAGCGGAAATTCACATGATATGTAAAATTTATGCTGAGTTTTTTATGTTGCTGCGAATTTCAGGGTGATATTAACGAAACGCGGATACCGTTTGCAGGATCGTGTTGCCGTTACGACAATCCCTCGAGGTGTGCTACTTTTAACTGAACCTGTCCAATTGTTTTTAATGAGCAGAAGCAGTTAGCAAGACCACTAAATCGCCATAATTCCTAAAGTCTCGAAGTCAATAGTAAACGAGACACGGGGATGGCAGCAGTTTGAGAAGGGCAGTAAGCTGTGTGACTCTTCAAAACTGAGCCATCGATAACATGTGGATTCTCCTGAATTCTTAAGTAAGCTTTCCTCCACTGTGAATGTATGTAACAGCGCAAAGTGCGCACTCCGTATAGAGCAGCTTGTCCGCTGTTCCGAAGCTCCCCATTAAGCTAACAGGCACAACATCTCGGTGGCAAACGAGGACAGTGCCGTCTTGAGGAAAAACACAGTCAGCTACGTCAAGCCAATGCACGGAAGTCTCGGTCATCTAATGAAGAGGGTTCGCAGTCAACCTGACTAAAGGCACCGTGTGAACAACCAGACGAGGCAAGATGCTCAGGTACGCGGCGTGGAAGTCAGATCTACTCTTAAACTTGCTCATAATGATCACACGATAGTCAGCAAAGTGCACTGCCTCAGAAGAACTCGAGGAAGGTGAAACTCTTCGCTGCGGGAGAAGAAGCGCAGGCGGGATGAGTTTGGGGCGGCGCTAAACCTGTTCTCTATCAGTTGTTGAAAAGTGCAAGTGAGCAAGTGACGGCAGGTAACGGGTTTGGTGCCGTGGCACAGTAATACTGCCTGGAAGCTCCTTTCATCCACAGCGAACCAGGGTATAATGTCAGCAGTATCGGTTATGAAAATGAAGAATTAATGTCCAATCTGTCACGATGAAGCTCTTCTGATGGCGGTTGGAATACACGCGAATACTTTTTTCAGAATCAGTAACACCCTTTCCATTAGGGATTATCAACATTGGCAAACCCTGGATGTTCTCGATTTTGTTCCGGACAGTCACAGCAAGGAAAAGTGGTTTAGAATGGCTTACGCCTTTCCTCAATTGCTTTTCTGCGTTGCTCTGTAAATGAAAAATCGTGAGGAAAGAAAACTACCATTTTGTGCACCCTCGTGCCCAGTTGTCAAGACGACGCGGGTCTTATTTCCTCATTTCGCGTTGAGGGTGGAGTCAAAGAAAAGAGCAGATACGCCGAACGTTTGTGGTAAAATTGGTTACTTATCATCTATGAGTTGGCTGGCGCATGTATTGTAAGAGGAACTCTTCAGGGTTAACTTCTATCACCTCTTTCCCCTTTTTTGGAGAGACTTTTACTTATCCCTCCTGCAACATCATTTTTGCAGAGAATACAACAGGAAGCGTACGTAGCTCCCAAATTTGCAGACTGCTGATTTTTCCGTTTTGCGCGCAGTATATACTCGTCCCCCTTGCTGAAGGAGTTAGTTTACCCAGTGACACTAATAAGCCTGCAATATTCAACACTTCAATCCCTAGCAGCATTCTTTTAAATCATCGCCTGTAGTCCATCAATCACTGAACCTTTACGATTCGGCACTGTTTGGAGCTGTACCACCTGGAAGAAGAATGCCATTACAAGCTCCTATCAGTTATTATCCCTTCCAATCACCAATCAATAATACTCCTATCCCTCCTTATTCCTATAATAATACTCCTATCCTCATATTACCTATATCGCCAATTGAAAGCAACATCCCTCTGTTAGTACGACGCGTGCTATAAGTCTGGGATTGAATTCTAATGCCCCTCATCAAATCTTATCAGCTGTTAGCATTCCCTGTCACTCACGAATAATGATGCCACCCGATACCCTATATTATATCTCAGAACCACTCCTTCTGGAACCGGCGCCCTTACCCGATCTTATCGACTGTAGTCATCACTGTCACCCATCAATTATGTTCTACCCTACATCACTTCACGGGAGCAGCGTTTCATAATCCCGGCGTTTGGAGCGATTGATTTGTGACGAACACAACGTTTAACATATAGCAGTCTTTCTTTTTCAACCCATGGAGCTAAAGCGTATGTTTGCTGTTCACTCTAAACACTCGCCATAGATGCCTTGTTCCAACAAAGTGGAAGTCTCTTTTCACGAAGCTAACAGTTTTGGATTCAACTATCCAGTGGCAAAAATGATTTCAATTGCAAGATTCTTTCAAGGCTCCTCAACCAGTCTGCGAAGTTCTTACTCCTAAATTTTATGTATGGTCAAAATCCACGATACTTTGATGGTTTCTTGAATGATGTCCGTTGGCACCTACAGTTTTCGTCAGGTATTCGCGAAACGGGAAATCGAATCATTACCGACTTAAAAATGTGCTTTTTTAATTATTATCATCTTAGGAGTCTCAATAAGTTTTCTGAATCATCTGCTTTTGCCTACAACTAAACTTCTTTACTTTATGCAAAAAACTGCAGACATGCATCAACCCATCACGGTCGTTGTGGAATGTTGTTTATATGGGAACGCTGTTCATACGTTGTTTATATCACATTGACCTTTTGAAAACAAAATTAGGCCGGGAACAGTGTGCGTCTGTCTTGTTCAGCTTGAGAGGGTCTGGCTGAATGCCGAGAAAGAAGCCGTTTCACCCGACTGATGTGATCGATTTGGAATCGTTAGTGCGCAGAATGTCAGGATTGGTTATTCAGAGCAAACTTAGTGCGGCAATTGGTTTTCAGAAGCAATGCATGGGAAAAGTAAAAGTCCCTTCAATATTACATCAAATTATGAGAAATACAAGTTGAAGACAAACTTCAAGGGAGCATGTTGCGATTAGAGGAACCCGGACCGGAGTTTGGTGGTAATAATTTGTAGACTACCAACGGAAACAATCAAGAAAGCACCGAGCAAGGCAGTTTTTCTCTTATCTTACTTCATTTCAAAAATGAGCGATCATACGGGAAGGAACCAGACACTGAGTATTCGAGGAGAAACCAGACAGCAAAGGGTGAAAGAGCACACAGAAGGGACACGGCACTCGGAGTAGCCTTCCTCCTTTATAAGAGGTCGTGGCCAGTCATCATCCACAAACCTGTCTTGCGGCGAACTTCCGAGTCGCAAAGGGGGTACATGTTTACCGATTTCGTCCTGAACTTCCCGCTGGGCACAATCTGACACAGCCATCTTGGCATCATTGGAGACTTTGAACATCCCCTTCTGAGGAAGACTGTGTCAATTGCTACAGCTCGAAAACCGGACTCTCATCTCCTCTTCACGCATAATGGCTCCTGGTATTTTGTTTTTCTGACCTAACGGAACATAAGAGGATCGGCTAGCCAACGTGGGATTGTTTCAAGAATTTCACTTCAGTACCGTGCACATCAGCCTACTGTTGCATGTTTGCCGTTACCTTGCTCATCTCAATGCAACAACAGATTCGGGAAACTTCCTTGACTCCTCCATATCGCGTTTGACTTTCATTGAAGGAGTGCCCGTTGTAGTGCACAAAACAGCGCATTATGCATACATGTGAGACGCACGGATTTCGTTCAGCTCAATGTCTCCACAAATATAAATGAAACGCTGAGAGCAACAAACAAAATTGCAACACGGTTTGTAAGTACTTTGATCCTATTTAATGATGGTCATGCTCCGAAGTAAATAAGTTTGCAGAACATTTCACGCTTCGCAGTGTTTGGTGATGATCAGATATTCATGCACACCCTTGCACGGAAAATCGAGCTCGAAGGGCATTGGAAGGAGAATGTAAGTGCTAGAATAGTTTCCTCAAACAGCTTCGCTGGTTCTGAACTGAACCTTTTCGTTCTGACACATATCATTCAAGTCACTTATTACATTTAGTCTACACTGGTTTCGAAATTCGACGAGGCCATGGATTTGTATCTGGCTTCTCGACTGTGCCGATCATTCCTTATCACTTCCGTAACGTCAACTTTCGGATGGTGGCTGGCATTCTTCATTCCCGATCAAAATGCAGTGTTTTATGTTTCTGATGAAAGAGGACAACCAGGCAAGAAGCCAAGCAAAGAACTTTTCATGTAGGCATTTTGTATCTATCTAATTAGTCAATCATGTATTTGTCTTTTTTTCAAATTCATTGACTCGTGCAGTTACCTACCTTGCCTGCAGTTGCCTGCAGGGCTTTAAGTAGGAGGAGAGAAAAGTACTTTCGACGGGAGGCGAGGCAGCACAAAGTCGCATCATTAATTGTCGCGAGAATTTAGTCAGGGAACACGATCACGATCAAATAGTTTAGAATGAAGTATACCAGATACCAATTCTAAATAAGATGCAACAGGGCGGCAAGAGGAGTTGAAAATGACTCCTCTTGCCGCCCTGTTGCACCTAGACTAGCCAATGTTAACGGTACATTACCTTATACCGCTACGCTAGTATGTCCCCAAGGACTGAATCAAGCCAAACAAGGTGATTATGTAAATCAATTATAAATACGTTCGTTTATTATTAGGTTGTCCGGAAAGTTCTCAGCGTTTTGGGTGTTTCACTTTAAACGATCGTAACTTTTTTAATACTCATCGGATTTAATCGAAATAGGCACCATTCGAATCAGCACACTTTTGCCAATGTGACAGCAGTCGAGAAATCCCATCAAAGTAAAAAACTGGGTGGTCGAAAATTCACGAAATCCACGAAGGCTTTTTGCCTGGTCCTGATTGATGAAGTATTTTCCAGCAAGGAAGTTCTGAAAATGTTAGAAAAGGTGATAGTCGGTTGGCGAAAGGTCGGCTGTACCGTACATCCGCCCAATTCGCTTCAATTTATTGGTATAGTGATTTGTGAAACAATGTAGGGCGGGCGTGCTGTCATGCCAGTTAATCGGACCTTTCTTTTGATAAAGTGTCGGCCTGTCATCTGACAACATTTTCTTGCTACAATTCGGTCGATTTCTTACAACAGCCAGGGGTTTTGCTTGTGATGGTTTGCCTGTGATACAAAAGTTATAGTGGATCACAAGCCGATGACGGCACCAAAGCCGTGTACCAGAAATCTTTTTTTTCGTAGCAACGCGCTTTCGCTTTGAAAATTACCTCGGTGGTTCGTCGAAATCCGACCACTGTCCGGAGCGTCTCCTTTTATCATACATGACCCATTTTTCATCACAGGTGACAATTCGGTCCAAAACAGGTCGTTTCTGCTGCGCAAAAGCAATGCAGAAGGAACCTCGAGACGTGCCGATTCCTGCCGGTCACTACGATTGTGGGGCACCCAATTGTCGAGTTTTTTCACCTTCCCAATGCGTTCCAGACCATCTGCAACAGTGGATTTGCCAAGGCCTAGCTCTTCTGCTATCTCTCGAACTGTTTGGGATGGGTCAGCCTCCAAAATCCCCCTAAAATCCTCGTCAGATATTGCTTTAGGTCGACCGCTATGAGGTTCATCTTCAAGGCTGAAATCTCCAGAACGAAATTTGTTGAGCCATTGCCGCACAGTGCTTTCTCTAGCACTATTGGGCCCCCACACCTGGTTAATTTGTTGAGCTGTTTCGATTGTGGATTGCCCCAACTTTATAGTCGAAGAAAAAAATCGTCCGAACGAGTGCCTTTTTTCACGATGCTTTGAAAAAATCTTGAAAAAGGATGGGGAGTTTATCAAGCAATGGTGAAACGGCAATTACACCATCAGATAGCGCAAGAAATTCTCTACAGGATGTGCTACTGAGAAGCAAGGCAGAATGAGTTTTTAATCAGCAGTGAATGTACAAAAAATAGGTGCACAAAACGCTGAGAACTTTCCGGACAACCTAATAACTGCTTCTGTTGTATATGTTTGAGCACTAGAGGATAGAGGGACAGTGGATAGAGGGACAGTAATACAACAGAAGCTAGTGGTAGCCATCGTGTTGAGTATCATGGGGATGTTGAGTTCCAGGTAAATGTGTCCATTCTGGGACAGAAGCCCGAGAGTCCTGCGCGGGAACCCCAGAAGCTTTTTGGATTTCGGTGAAAGATCCCAAATGAAAAGGAAAGTGCTTTGTGTGGTCATAAACCGTGGTCCTGCGCTCTTTGCTCACCTATATGGCTTTGGATTTTTTGGTTTGGTTTTTTGGTTTCATACATGAAGTAGGACCAGAGTTTGCTGGGTGGAGGTGGCATTCACTACAGCTTGAGTGCCGACCCCGCGTCATCGTAACTGAGATCAAAGTCACGTTTACACACCCTTATCCGTCAAAACCGTATGGGCTCTACTGAAACCCGAACCAGTCTCACTTTTTTATGGAGGCTTCTGATAGGAAAAATATTGTTTGTTTTGGACTCAGGCTCTGACGAAGGAGCCGAAACGTTGGTCCGATAAAGCTTCGCAAACTTGGGCGGTTTACCTAGTTATCCGTTCGAAGATAACCCGTCACATAGTTGCTTGGAGCGCGTTATGAACTTGGCGACCGTTCCCTTCCCTCAGCTCCAACCGCTCGGTGTCACCCACCAAAAAATGTCCTGTCCCGCCTTCCGTATCAGTTATCAGTTTGTACGCTCTGCGGCTGAATCGCAAAAACTTATATGAATTTCCTTTTAAACATACACTCCAACAGGCAATTTTGCAGGGCCATATATACCATTTTCACTGTAAGCTCACAGCTTTGCAGACCAAATTCTCAAGTTTCCGAACCAAATTCACGACTTTCTTAAGCAAAATATCTACCTCTCAGACCAAGATCACAACTTTCAAACGAAATTCACGAATTTCAAAACGGATCCGAGTAGTTAAGCATACCCTTCTGAACAGTGGCAAGCCCCACCCCTACAGCCACGCCCACATTTCAGCGTGGTCGTGATTTTTCAAATTTTGCTACTATATATAATCCGCTAAGTATGTCTGTAAGTGTGTGTGTTTGTGTGTGCGTCTGTCTGTCTGTCTGTCACGAAATTCATAGCGAGCGTCGCAGAAAAGATAGGACGACAGTTCCAAGAAGTGATATACATGGCAGGACGGGAACACTTTTGGTGGGTGATAGAATGTGATAGCACCTGATAAGATTCGATAAGGGGCCTTAGAAGGGGAGGGTGACCGAGCCCATAGTGCGGGACAAAGATACCTCAGCTGATAGAGATGATCGTCAAGAGGGTCGAAGAAGGAGCGGGACCAATTAACATAGGCGGGTACACAGTAACAGTGGGGCATTGGTTCCAAGATAATAGGACGTGGGACAGGAACATTATTGATGGGTGACAGGGAATGATAGCAGCTGATAAGATCCGTCAAGAGGCGTCAGAAGGGGAGGGTGACCAAGTCCATAGTGCGGGACACACAGTGGGACATTGGTTCCAAGGTATGATATAGGACGTGGGACACCATTATTGATGGTGCAGGAATAACAGCGACATTGGTTCCAAGGTATGATATAGGACGTGAGACAGGAACATTATTGATGGGTGACAGGGAATGATAGCAGCTGATAGGATTTGATAAGGGGAGTTAGAATGGTAAGGTCACCATACTCATAACGCGGAACACAGCATCAGCTAGGCATTAATTTCAGAAAATGATATAGAGTTGGAGATGGGGACACGGCACGTGAGGTGATAACAGCTGATAGGGGCTGATAAGGAACGTTGCCAATGCTGTTCAGTCAAATTGCTGGAGCCTTTACACTACCAAATTATAGAGTTTTAGTGATAGGGACATTGATGACGGGTGACAGGATCAATTGATAAGAAAGGATAAGGGGCCATTATCATTACCTCTCTTATCACTATACCCCAAGTATCAAAGGCTCAGTGTGCATACTTTTCCTTCAGCCATCACTTCCCTGATAGCCCTAGAAAATGAACTTATCCTACTATATAATGTCGATGGGACGAGCGGGGGGTATGTAGTTCGCCTGAAAAGAGATTCATATTGCGCTGTTTTGGCCGACTACACAGTGTATCTATCTACAGATTTATGTATTCTATGGGCGTCATGGCGCGGACTACACCGCTGCTGTAAATAGAAGCGCGTGCTGAGTTGTGCGGGATCCTAAGCCTTGCTCTGTCTGTTACGATTCGATCACTACAGCGCCTTATGAGCAGCGCACTACCGAAAAAGTTCCGCTAAAATTATGGAGCCGCCTGGCGAAGCCAGGCCAGCTCGGCGAAGCCGAGCTCAAGAGAAGGAGGAGAGCACGGCGTCAGCCGTGCGATCCGACTGGTAATTTCATAACTTCTACATCTGCGAGTTTTTTGCACTTTTGTTATTTCGAATACACACCAGCAGAAAAAGATTGCACATGGGCGACTTCACCCATTTTTCCATGATCTGTTGCAAACATCGACTATCTTGACTTTTCTTTTAGTCCTCACTCCATCTCTTCACACAATGAAGGTACTCGTAGACGCGCATTTATACGCTGACTATTTGGGCCACCCCCCTCGGTGACGTCTATTTTGTGGCTTTTTGCAACGTTTGATATTTTTCAAAATTTTTGCCACTTTGGACAGCTACGTGAGGCCCCGCCCACTTAAAGAAGCTCCACCCACTTTAAGCCTCGCACACTTCTCAGAAGTATAGCAAATCGGTAGTATACAGTCTCAGCTTGCATGCTAGGATATTTCTGGTCACGCGGAACGAACTTCGCCTGATTGATTTATTCCGACTGAAGGACGAGACCCTAGCATGCAAGCTGAGACTCTATACCGCCGATTTGCACCATTTCCCAGAAATGGGTGGAACTTCTTGGAACTGGGCGAAGCTTCTCCTTGTGGGCAAGGCTTCGCGTAGCAGTCCAAAAATGGAAATATTAATATTTTGAGAAAAATGTCAAAATTTGGCAAAAAGCTGCCAAATGGGTAAAGTGCCAGTACACAATAACGCGTCTAATAGTGCCTTCGCTTGTGGGGAAGAGTGGAGAACAAAAAGATATGAAAATTCGAATTTGGCAACAAATCCTCTGAAAATCGGCGCGAAGTTGCCATGTCCCATAGCAGCCCTTTCGGTTAGTGCCATTCGAATAACAAAAGTGCAAAACAGTCACAAATATGGGAGCTTACAAAAATGATTTTTAAAACACGACTGGCCAGCTGAATCTGAGCGTGCATTACTGAGCTAGGCAAGCGTGCCTTGTAACGCATCAGAAAGCATAACTCCTCGGATCTAAATGCCGAAATCCGTGAATTTGATTGAGAAATCGTCGTGAATTCGAAGTGAAAATGTTTTGAACTGTAGAACTGTTTCATTGCGGGCTTCACTCATTAAGAAAATGACACCTGTTCTGACGATCAGCTAATCAGTCAGCAATAGCGGCTTAAAGGGAAATCGCAAGTTTGCTTTCTGTTTGATACATTGACGACAATCGCGTTTGGTGGGAAAACGCCGTGTGGGACAATGGCCTGCTTTCTCATGATCCGCTATGAGCCGGAGAATGAGCCCTACGTTTCTTATCAGGATGTCAAACATGCGCAGTGCGCACGTTTATCAAATTTCGCTAAAAAAAGTTGTAGCGTCAGGGTGGAACTCACTGGTGCTACATAGCGCCAGCACTAAAAAGGAGGGACATTTTCATAATGAGAAGTCTAATAACCCAAGTATAGAAGTTTATATCGAGCTCGATGCCAAAACTACTGCTAGCGCCAAAATGGCGCCTATTGGCGCCATACGGCGCCGACAACAATTAAAGCGTAACATTGGTTATCATAGCCCCGAGCAGTCCATACAGTCCAAAATCCATCCAAAAACATTTATTTTGAAAGTTGCTGACACACTAATAGATAGTTAACAATTCCAGTTTTCACTTTAAAATTTTTATGAGGACGGCGACGTTATTCTTGCTTATCCCTGTTGAGTGTTCAGCTTTCACAAGTCGAAAGAATTCAAATGAAGACTGATAGAAACTGGCGGCAGTAACCCACAAAGAGGTGCAAAACGTTATGAGCCAGTGGCTCATATTGTCTCACGTGGCCACTCGCTTATGAGCCAGCGGTGGCACATAATGTCGTCAACGTGTTAAGAGCACATGAGAGAGGTAGACAGGCTTACTTTTTTCTCTCACCTTATTTTATCAATTTATCGAGTCACTATCACAATACATGAGTCTTCTTCGATACCGGACGGTGAGCCGTCGGTTCACTACCACTCTCTCCGAACCGACGTCTTCTTCGACTCGCCTCGTCAGCATAGAAGATACTCCTTGGCCCAGGAAGCACTGGAACGGCCGGGTCAAGTATGTTCCACCCTCTATTCAATTCCATTCACTTCGCCACACTTAAAGGCAGTTGGCACGATAAATCGCTATACAGGTGTAGGATTTGTACAACTGGCTTAACAGAATTCCGTGACCTCGGACAGGCGCTGCGTGAAGCCTTTTCCAAGGAGGGTACCCCTATAACGCCCTATTGAGCAACAACTTTACGTCCCAAACGCCTTCCTTGCCCGCCCGCCCACAAACGGACGACCGTTTCTGACGCTCGTATTCATTCATTTGCTAAGCAAATTATGAAGCGAAGGGATTGGTATGAAGCGGCCGTGATGCTGCATGCATACATGGGTACACATATGCAGCCGTATCTTCGGTAGCGGTGATTGGCAAGATGCCTACGGGAAACTCGTCCGAAATCGATTTACAAGTCACTGAGAACGGAGGCTTTTTCTTCGCAGGATTTTGACCGTTTCACTCCGTTCTTTCGCCATTTCCCCACTATACAGCGCCCTACTAGCATTTTAGGCTAAGTAGGAAACCATCGTGCCAACTGCCTTTAAGTGAAAACTTTCAAACAGAGAACGACTCGTCGAACTTCACTCAGAAGAACATTTTTGGACATCCTCGCAGATGAATACGCTAACAGACCGAGTAGCATAAATCGAAACTTGCAAATTGCTGAGAAGGATGATAAGAAACGATATTCGTTTACATCATCGTGATCTTGTTCAGAAAGCGATTGCTACTGGTGGAAGCTTGAAGATGGTGCAAAACCAAATGTCAGTTGGTCGGCGACAACCGACTCAGCTGCGCGACAAGAAAGGGAAACTATGTGTGTCGAGGAACGAAATCAAAGAAGTTATAAGGGAGTATTATGACCAGCTGTACACATCGCAAAGCATGGTGCCCTACACACAATGGAAGAAAGACGATGATGATTGTGCACCAATCCTCCCGAGCGAGGTAGAAACAGCTTTGAAGAACACAAATGCCAGGAAAACTCCAGGACACGATCTTATAACGACGGAAATGTTGCAGTGGGGTGCAGTTAACCTTATACCACTAATTACTGAGCTTTTCAATGAATGCCTCCGCACCGATTCCGTCCCAGAGGGCATGGCAGATTCTATAAGTCCGAGGAAGAATTACAAACAATGATAGATGACCTCGACAAAAACTTTAGATGTTGTGGGCTAAAAATAAATTCTGCAAAATAAAGATAATGGCAAGAACAACGGCAACGATCTTCTATAGGAATGTTCAGCTAGACAAAGTGCAGACATTCGCCTATCTCGGACAAAGAAATTTTCTCATTTTGGGCCATTGATTCTTATGGCCAATTCGTGTTTCAAACTCTCTCTGTGCCATCCTATGTATTGACCTTATATTCGCCTTGTGTTTAAGCGCTGCGGTTTAGCGTAGGATGGTGGCGCAGGGGATCCCAGAATTGCGGTAAGCGCCACATAACAAAAGTGATCAAAATCGTGACAAAGGACCATGATGCCCCCTGAAGGCAAACATTTGACAGGAATTTTCCTTTTGACCTTTTTGGGTAGTGTACGTTAATTCTTCCCCTTGAGATTCTGCTTTTCATGGTTACGTAAACCTTCATTACATGTACCAATAACTAACAGTTGTGGTAACAATCAATAAAGCAAGTGAAGCATAAACGTCTGCCGCACAACTGCGTCTAACAAAAGCCCATGAAGATCATTCACATTCATCTTGACAAGGGACGATGAAGGGACGATGACACTTCCTTCACTGAACCCGTAATCGGTCGGAGTGAAGAACGGTCCAGGATGATCGTCCACGTATCCAGCAGCTACTCAAGCATATGCCAGACATGACCGGGCTTTGGAGCGCAGAACTGCCGACAGGACTGGCTGATAACCTCTACTAGAACGAACAAATTGAATATCGACTGATGCTACCAGCAGAAAGTCTTACTTTGAGTAGGTTGTTTCTGTTGAAAGGCGAAGTCGGCGATTGTGCATCAAATATTCATGTATGCGATAAATGTATCGCTTGAATAAGCGGGAGAAGTTGACATCTAATGGTTGGCGAGTGCAGTTGCTCCCGCAGAAATTGTCATCTAGCCAGCATTTCTTTCCCTTTGGGATGGACACCTCTAAGCAACACATGTGAGTGATCACAGTAACGCCGGCCCACTCTATCGACTAGGAGATAAGTCAAGCGACAGAGACGTGGTACCGAATTCACAACCAGCCGCACTTCGCTTTACCGAAGGAGGGGACTCCAACAATTCCACCTTGTCATTATGTCGTCTTCCAGCCATCAGTTTGCAGGTTAGTTGCCTGCCAATGTCCACGCTGTGGAAAGACTCCCTCTCTTTCGGGAAGGATGACAAGTAGTTTATCTTCAAGTCTTCCGTCGTCATACATGACGGGCAAGGCGTAAATGTGTGATACTGATGAAGTGGACTGTAACACTCTCATGACTTGTTTGGTAACACTGGCTTGAGACAATGGGTCTTGAGCCGAACAAGGTTCTTGAATCGGCGAATTTTCTGCGAAAATACAAAAAGGTCTCGGCCAAAGCGACCTCTTTCGACCAAGTTTGTTTTTTATCCCAGTCTGAATCCTGGGCATAAAATTGCGCTGAATCTCTCATTCTCTTCCCCACCGCGCATCACGATATCATCTGCCGAAGCGTAACACTGACCGTCTCGTATTCAAAAATGGGTGACCGTGAGATGTGAACGTCAAGATGTTCCTGTGGGTAATTTACCGCCCAACGCATCACCAAAATGTTCTCGCTGCTGATTCGTGGCAACGATCATCATTCCCTGACAAATTAAAATCCTCAGCTGATCACGACTTGTGCGCATGTCTACGATTCCGCGGACAGAACTGGTGTTTCAACATGTTCTGAGGTCAACATGGGGTCGTCATTACGCATACACCGACGAGAGAAGCGGCTGAAGGAGGAGAAATAAGGACAATGTAAACTACTAGAAAGGCAAGACTCACATAAAAACGAGTACGGTCGACACTCGAGAGGTGGACGGAAACGGATCCGGACATGTGAGCTCAAATATTCCAGGCGTTATCCGCATTGGTGGAGTACGTTTTCGTGGACCAATTGATTGACACAAATCCTGCGAGTTAGTGAGGTACGAAAGTTATGGTATGTGTGGTTGGAGGAAAGCCTGTCAGAAAAAGGAAGTGGAGCTCGGTGCCTTCTTAGGCCCACCCGTTACGCCTGGGAAATGGCTCTTTCAAAGTAGAAACAAGGGGTCAAAACTGCTCACAGAATGGCACCCATATCTGCGAAGACGGATTGGACACCGAAATCCCGATGGAGAGATGAGTTCAAGAAAGTGCTGATTACGTGCAATTGGCAAAATGCGGCAAGATGCATGACGAAGAAGGAATGGATTGATCTAATGAGGTGCCACATATTGTAAAATATTGAGATGGCAAACAAATAAAAAATAAATAAATAAAATCACAATACATGGCACCTTGTTATCTTATTCCTGTTGATGACAGCCGGTCATCAGACTCCAATACGTTTCACATGTTTTTTAAGGTTTTTTTGGTAATTTTCGGGGGTTCAGGTAGCACAATATGTGACACAGTGGCACGATAAGTGAAAAGTACAACTTCGAACCTTGCATGCAGTCAAAACCTTTGCCCAAAAGTCAGCGCCTATGACATTTTCCTCTCTAGTCATTTACTTTTTTTCAACTTTTGCTGTTTTCCTTTCATCTTGTGTTAGTTGTTACACGAAAGTGTGAAATTTATATGAAAATTACTTCGATAACTCCGGATGAGCAATGTTTTTTATTACTGTTTATCAGTGCTCCACATTTCAGGAAAACGTGGCAGAAAATCTAACAATATTGCGATAATCTCCCTACCGCTGCCGACACCACTATCTGAGTCGCTTTCAGTAAACGAATGTCTTGGCGTACAGATTTGGTTCTACGCATTGTGGAAATTTACCTGACTTTTTCATTTGGGAGTTGTCAGCTGTTTTTTGTATATATGAGCCGCATCCCAATACAGTGCCCCTTATTTCCACTTTTGTTCTGTTGGCTGTGAAACAATAAATGTACGTCTTCCCCACCTCTCAGATTCCGTTCCACTTGTCTTTTCAAAGAAGTTTGTTTCTCAACCGGAAAAGAACAGAACAATGTAAATTTGAACTGCACTGCACTGCACTGACTGCAGTCACTTCGCTTTTCAACGCTATCTCGGTACTATATTAGAACCCGCTACTGTTCTTTTTTTGGTAGGGAGTAGTGAGAGTCACCACGCTCAAATTAGACACGGAGACCTCTCTTACTTTTTAGGTCTGTAAGCTACAATATCAGGGCTCGACGACAAACTATACGCTCACCTCCGCGATCCTACCTAGTTCTGGTTCTTGCCTTGTGTAGGAGAATTAGTGCGCAGCGTTGCAGTAGCTTGTGTATGTTGTAATGCACTGTGTACTGTGCTTGTATTGTGATTGTATTGTTGTAATGCACAAGAACGGGGCTGAAAGGTAGTGATGCCCGGATGCGGTCTCTATACACTGCCGGCTAGCCAGGCGTCTAGCCATAGCCAAATTCATTACTTGTACGCGCTCTGTCATTTTTGGTTATCTCAAGAGTACGTGTTTCCCTGCGGGACTCTGGTATCGAGGCAACTGCTGCACCTTGAGGATAGCGCGCACGGAGCATGGAGACACTACGATACCGCTACCGGTCCATTCCCGCGCACTCAAGCCTAGAAATTGGCACGCTTGCAACACACACACACACCACACACACACACACCCTCAAATAGTAGTTGTTTAGCGAATTATATTAGGTCAACCCATTTATAAAGTGGAGATATAGAGGAATGGCAGGAAAGCAAAGAGGCTGAGGGTGCAAGTCACTATATCAGTTGGAAACTAGAAATTTCTTTCAGCTACGTATTTGTGAAATTTGGCTTACCTGGCCACGGAAGAGATTTTCAAACTGACAAGGAACTCGTGTGGTCAAAATAGGCATCATGGAGTTGGGCGTAAGGCAGCGTGCAGACTTTGCAACGGCAGCGCTTCGGTCGCGCGTTCGACGCGATCGATGCAGTCGAAAGCATGCGCATCGATCGCGTCGAATGCGCGACCGAAGCGCTGCAGTCGCGAAGTCTGAACGCTGTCCAGTACACCGAGAGTGCGCTGCTCGAATGGGTCCTGTGCGGGACCAGTAGTTACGTATAATGGTGTTCTCTAAGTAGAATATGAAAATTAGGTTTAGAGGTACAATGAAGAAAGAACGAAAAAGTTGTGGCACAGGGATGCCGCCTGATGTTCATCAAGCAAGAGAAAAACGGAGGAATGAAGTTAAGCGCTGAATATCTGATCGCAGAGGTTTGATCCTTGTCAAGCCCCCACCATGAAATCTCTGCTCCAACCGTTGCGTTGATTTATGTCTGAAAAATTGAAGATGGTCTAGAGAGTGTGTGCTCGGACACCTCACTTTCTTGCAGAAGCACGAACGCCGGTTCATGCTTGTAGCAACGTGTTCTCCGCGTGGGAGATCATTCAGGACAAAAAAATGCACATTGGTAGATGAAATATGGGTGGTCTTGTACTCCATTCCAAAACTCACAAGCGTCAATGTTATATAAATGTAGATGAGAAGCCGCCCGGATCCTGGTAGGGCGAGGTACGTGGACCCAAGCAGATAATCATTTCGGTGTTGGATGTCTGCACTGTGGCTTGCTACCGGCTCTATCCATCGAGCAAAACCGTCACAGTCGGTGTACACTGGTGTGCAAAACTTAGGGACGAAAGCAGCTTTCGATCACTGTGCCTCTGCCAGACAACATAGCTCGATGAAATTCATATCATATCAAGAGAGAACCTTAACGATATTGTACAGAAAGCAACTGACAGAAACTCGGAATAAGACGAA
>MU912946.1:923-17949 GCA_036418165.1 Cooperia oncophora
TGGGACAAGGCGGCAGCTTTCACCTTGACCTCCTGCAATTCTTTAGAGAGGGTCTCTGCCGTCACTGTGGCATTGTTGGGTAGGATGCTGTAGTGGACGACGCCGTGGCGAGAGAACCAGAAACCTCGGCATATCTTCGATGCATAGTTTTCATTGGTGAAGGCGATCGCCCACATTTGAACATCGTTCTTAGAACGGGTGTTATCACCAAACTGCTGACGCATCCTGGTCGTGGCCTGACGTCTGGAGATGCCCAGGTTGTAGTAGTCCAGCAAACATCGGCGGTGGTGGTGACTATCACTCATCTTCACTGCTTTATTGTGGGAAGAGCAGGAAAGGAAATTTAGAGCTAGCTAGCTGCAGGAGGATAGCCCGTCGCGAAGTATTCGAGTATGCCGAAATCATATGCCAAATCACAACGCGTTGGCGTAAACGCGACGCTGGTTTACAGATATGGCGAAACAGAACTTTATGGACACCCTAATAGTTTGCTAGGTTAGAGTATGGTGCATAGACTGAGGCGGCAGTTCGCGGGATGCGCTAGGCATGTTTGAGGTGTGGCTATGGATCAGACAGGCAAGACAGGGCGGAGTCGTTACATTACAGTCGTATCCCCTGAAACAGTAGTGGTCTACGGGCGGCAGGCCTTGCAATCCACGGCCAGATAGTCCTTCCCATCAATAGTTGCGGACTCCACAACAGGGTAGCATCATTCAAGGAAAGCTGCCTTGCCAGCACTGCAATCCAAGCCCTCCCCCCCCCGCACGTCCTATCATATGCAGGGATCACGACTGTACGTGAAGGAGGAGTCGGCACGGGAATGTGCAACTGTCGCCAGGCGTACCGCTTTTTACTCAGAAGAACGAAAAAAGCAAAATATTGAGTGAGAGTAAAAACACAACAGAAAACCGAGTTAACATAGGGAACAGTTGAAAAACCCACCCTGTAGTCTGTGTTCTCCGACTGGAAATACTTGTGTATGCTGGGATCTGAACGGAATTCGCATTTTGAACGGTCTACCGACGGATCATAGATCAACCTTGACGGCGTTAAGTGTTCGCACACCTGCAAGCCTTTTCCGTTTTTCTATGCTCCTTCATCAAAAATCTGAAGTTATGCTCACCCAATGCGCTGTTCGCGTTTTACGATCATACGACAGCACAAAATCTTCAAAAGTGCGCAGATTGTCGAAGCCTGGAAAACCGTAGCGCATAATTTCCGAGGCACGAGATGGACCCATCTCGTAGCTCGGTTTAGCCTGTACTGCTGGCTCTAACTGCAGTGGCGGCAGGGTGGGAACAGGCTAAAAAGGCTGGTTTATTTATAGTCTACAACTGTTGCCGAATGTGAATTAGCAGTTAGAACATGAAACGAAAACTGGCTAGAGTACCCGAGGAACGGGGCAGAAATGGGGCAGCAGTATAAAGGCGGAGGCTGTCTGGAGACATTAGATAATGACTGTTCCCTTCATGGCAACCCTTCTGCCTTTCTACACATGATGACTACAGTAAGCTCAATCCAACAACTAATTCACTTACACAGTTCGGAGAGGCCAGAACATGGCGCGGTTGTCTGGTTTTCGTGAATGGGCTGTTAGGCTGGTTCTATGCGCCTCGCTCACAGTGACAATGATGCTAGTAGAGGAAATGAGACGTCGACGCCTTGCCGTGCAAGCCCTCCAAACCCATTTGAGGTCGCGTTCATAATTCGCGTCAGCGTTTCGGGCGTACGGCAGCGCTTTGAGAGCTTCGAGCGCACGGAAGCGTTTCGAGCGACCAGAAGGGTATAGATATCGATCCAGCGTGCATCCCAGCGCCGCAGATTCTTGTCTGACCTCTACATTGATGATGTGTAACGAAAATACCGACAGATTTCGTAATCATCAGGTTGGTTCACACTTTGCCGAGAGAGGATAGGAGGGTAGGAGAATGCACGCCGAAGAAAAGCATGGATATCGATCCGAAGACTTTGTAGAATGGCAGGATCAGTGGTTCGCCACGTTAACCAAGACAGCCTTAGGATGTTTGCATATCTAGCGAAACGAAGCTGAAGTACTGGAGAACTCGTGATCGGGAAAAAATAGAACCAGCGAAAAGCACAGGTCACGGCAACAGCATAGACTTGCATCAAGACCTGAAGTAATGGAAGCTTCGGCGAAATGTTATACTTGTATGCTCAATCTCCGATTCTCCCGATCCCACGATTTTTCCCTTTTTGGGTCGCAAGGTATGAATGACTGATTATTAAGGGCTCCCATTACACGACAGTGCCTGTAACCCGAGAAGAAGAGTAATAAAAATTTGAAACGAAAGATTTACTCACAGATAATGCAGTAGCAGCATGAGCGCTTCGAAGAGGGTTTTCGTTCCCGTATCGAGCACCAAGGAGAAAAGAGCCACCGGCTACGGCTATAACACCGCCAGCACGCCATGCGTTCCGGAGCATGCTTCTGAAAACGTAAAGAAGTAGCAGAAACTAGTAGTATCGCACTCATAGTTCTACAGCTGTAAAAAAAACTGCACTTATGGTTCTAAAGTTGCTAAAAACTGTAAGTCTGGTGCAGATTAAACATGAAAAATCAAATTAAAGTCAGGCAGCGTTCAGACTTCGCGATGACGTGTGCTACCACAGGCGGTGTCACCCCGATGCTACACTAGAACGGAACGGGAGACGGTAAAGAGGATCGTAATTCGCCGCACCGCCACGCGCGGCGATGGGCGCGGCGTTTTCATAACTCGTTTTAACCTGTCGAATGGAGCACCGGACTTCATGTAGACCCCGTCATCGTAGACAATCATTACTGTTTTCGGTCATTGATTGCATGTTGCCACGCCACCATCTGCTACCTGGAACCATCGTCCTTTGCAGACGAGACGTCGCACGCGACGCCCAGCAGCGGCGGCGAATTACGATCCTCTTGTCGCATCGCCGAAACGAACGCAGCCGCAGACGGGTATCGATCGGCGCTGGCTGCTTGTATTTTGAGAAAGTTTAAAGTCAACATGAGGGTAGGCGCCATCTAACCCCACAGTCTGGCACTGACAGAAACAGTACATAGAAACGACTTGAACGGTAGGGTCAAGGTTTACTGAAAGCAGCACTTACCCCTTCTGCTGGTTACGTGACAACTTGCACTTCTCGGTGAGGTGATGTTAAGAAACGCTGTAAAGCAGACAGATAGAGTTCAGCTGCCGCCAAAAGTTCGAAAAGTGCAAAAACCATATGGCGAGCCAGGGGAGATGGAGAGGACTCTGGAGCGGTACACCTGTTAATCCTGTCTCTCTCAAACACCAGCGCCCGTTGCTGATCGATATCCGCCCCAAGCTGCGTTAGCGACTATAGTATTGTAGCGCTATTGCAGTGGTAGCGCGATGAGGCGAAGTCTGAACGCCGCCCAAGCGAACGTGAGCCAGAGGATGAGAATCTACATTTGAGTCTGGAAGAGGGAACTTTGGACAGGGTACATCAACATCTTTGTACACCTCTGTCATAGTTTTTAAATTGACCTGATGCGCTAGAACTAAAAAACCCCTTGCTTATATGGAACACACCTGAAAAAGTTCTATGGAGGTTATAAACTATTATGGTGCTCATAATTCCTTGTTAGAACTCAGCATCTGCGCCCATGATACTTGAAGGCATGCCCCACCAAAACAGTAGGTTCCACGTTCAAGGCCTCTAAGACACTTCCGCCTCAGATCAAAGTGATCAGCGAAAACAGCTCGTGTGTATTGTATCGTTGTCCGCGCTCCGACAGCCGAAAGCGCACTTTTCGTCACTCGAAATAGCTAGATAGCCAAAGCTAGATGAGCGCGCGAGTTTTTGCAAGCGGTGAGCAACACTTCGCACTGGCTAATTCTTAGACAAGAAGCTTACATGCGGGAAGTTGCAATGTGTGTACCAGGGCACATCATTGGTTGGGGATTTTAAGTCGACTCTATACGACCCTGCCCTTTTTTGGAGTTGGTACGAACCCCCCCCCCTCCCCCAGCCCTCTGTCCTTCCTCATCGAATCGAGCGTTGAGCCAAAGGGGGGGGGGGGATTTAGCACATGTGAAACTTGAGGAAAAGCGCAGATACAATACGACCGCCCCCCCCTCTCAACCAGATTTTCCCCAACTTAAGGCCCGCTTTCTTCCAGGAATTCTGCCGAAAATCTCCCAACTTTTTACCAACAAAATTTTGCTTTCGACTCCGTGGGGGGGGCATTCGTATAGTCGCATAATACGACCATAATCCAAGGAACAACTCCGCCACTCCCACAACTAGCGAAAACGACAATACGACCCCCCTTGTACCAAACAATGTCTCAAAGTACCCCCCCCCTTCACACAGCCGTCCATTAACGCTTTGAGAAACTGTCAAAATAAATTGTTTGCTCACCCATGAACACGATCCCCCCTTATAGGCGGATTCCTCAACAACGATTGTGCCTTGCTGTTGTACATAGACGTTGTCCGGGAAGTCGGCTGTGGAGCGCGGCGCGATGTGTCTTGTTCTTGCCTAGAATCCTGACTGATTAGACTCGTCCGGTCAGATAGTAAACTCTCCGTCACGCCAGCCTCCACTGTTAGTGTGGCCTGTGCTCAGGGTGTTCACGAACTTTTTTTCGTTTCTTTCTCTACTGGTGTGTTTTTTGATGAGCTACTGGTTCATGACTGAGCCACCTTGCTAACCTGTTTTCACTTGATCGCGGAGACCTTGTCTTTAAGGAAGACCTTAAGAGCAGAGAAGTAATAGGACGATGGAAAGCCTCCCTGCGGAAAACCTCGGATATTGGTTTCGTAGACCAAGGATAGGATGCTACACAAGAACAATCTCGTTTCGCGCTCCAAGATGATGGGCGTGTCAGCGAGGCTGTTTTGGTGAGGAATGGGTTGGCGCGTCGCTCTCACCATTTGTTGAAGCGGGTGATCGATAATAATCGGTGAAAAACGACTGATACGAACTATATGACAGTGCTTGTCGCATCGCCGAAAAAAAGCAGGGCCGAGCGCTAGGCTTGCCCCTTAACAAGCTGCTTGCATCATTTGGGCTTGCATCATTTGCAGCGAACAAAACTGTAAGCGTTATACTCAAGCAGGACTATCTAGTGGGATCTCAATGAGCAAGGGAGAATACTCTTACTGATCACAGAGGGCTACTGTGTGGCTGTGTAATAAGAACTAAGAGTAAAAACATCCTCGAGAACACTATAGAAAGAGACAATGTCCACAAACTGAAAAGAGAAATTAAAAGCAATGCTTTCACTGATAAAAAGCGAGGAGATTTTCAAAACAGTTGAGATAACCGTCAATTTCAATAGGTTGTTCGTGGCGTTCCGTTGCGGACGAGTTTCTTCTGCTGAGCAATCGACGCGAAATTACGGAGAGAGTCGACGAAATATTGCGGATATATAGGCTACTGGCATTGTTGAGTCGTGGTCTGCATTTGTCTTGGGATGTGTTTTGCACCCTCTTCTATTGAATTCTCATTTTGAGTAGATGAAGATACTCGTGCGAGTAGGTAACTCCGAGTATTCCTCTCTGAAAGTGCGCGACATCCTCTCAAATTCGCTTCGAGGCTTTTTTACATTTCGCTCCGCGATCGATCTCATGAACTGTTCACGTGTACTGTATGGTTTGTAAAGGTTGCGCTTGCCTTAGTGATTTTTTTCAGAGCCAGTTGATTATTATCGTGACGCGTTAAACACAACTGGCAAGGCGGCGGATATCAAGCCAAAAATGAAAGGCACGGCGCCGTGCCAAAATCGTCGCGTAGTGGCGTCCACATCCAGGGAATCATATGGGACCGCTAACTACGCTATTAGCCGCCATCGGAAAAACAAAGTTTTCATGTGGCAAAGCCGAGTTGTGCACGGACGTGTCTATGAGTTCCTGGTCGCCTCGAGATTCAAGGTATGTCTCTATACATTTACAGCTGATAACGTCGCAATCAATCAGGGTGTTTCCAAGGAGGATGGAATGAGCACACCCGCGGCGCTTTCACTCCTGGTTGTTTTCTTCATGAGTCGATCACTGGTTGATGACCAGTGGTAAGGCGAGGCAGGTGGAGGCAGGGGTCATTCCGCCCCTTCCACACCGCCCCGCCTTACTGCGACGTTGCGGGATGGCCATTATACAGCACAGTTCTCCGCGGACATAAGGCGTGTCACTGCTTTCATTTGGCGCGGTGCCCAACCCGTTTTCATGAGTTGTTGAGGTGAGCAAGCAGCAACACTGTACTATATTGTTCGTATCAGTCGTTTTCCACCAACTGTTTTCGTTTACCTGCTTCAGCGACTGGTGGGAAACGGGTTTGACACTGCGCCAAAGCAGCCGCACTGACACGCCCCTTCATACGCTGCGAACCAGACTATAAGCTGCTTGGCTTTCCTTGGTAGTGCTTTTCTCGGGTTTCCTGATTCTCTACTTCAGCGCTGAGTATGGACGCGGCTTCAGTGGCTGTCCTTCTACTCATGAAATTTGACTTGCGAAAAACTCCTCCAAGAATCGCATTCCTATGATTTCTGTGGCATCCGTGTAATTATACAGGTACCCTGGCCTGGTGTTTGGAATTGTGATGCATGCATGCAAATGAAGGGAGAAAGATGACGAGATCGGTAGATACTAAGTTTAAAAAAGTTACACGTACTTTGAACGAAATTTCAGACTGGATATTTCTTTATAGAACGAGTCATCAGCAACGCAGTTGCCACTAGTATAAGGCCAAGAAAGGGGGTGATCGGACGAGCGCTCATTTGTGGTTGTCAAATCTAGCCTCCTCCCACTCACCTTTAAAATGAAAGAGCTAGTAGCGGAACAATCACACGACAAGGAAACCCAAAAGCGGCCAGTGGGCGGGACGGTGGCTTTGTCGCGAGAAGGTTGCGCTTCCTCACGCATTTTTAGCTACGAAAGTAGTACATCCCCATGATAGTGTTACCCTGTTCGAAGAAGTATGAACATCAAAGAAAGGCGGGGCGCCTTTGAGCTTCGAACGCTTACGCGAAGCCGTTATGATCTGTCTGCTGAAATCCTAAGAAACGGTACAGTACACAGTTCTGAAGCCAGAAGGTTTTTTCGACGCCTGTTATGGAAAAAGTGAACAAATACAATTAGTGGAAGGCACAGCGAGGAATACTAATAAAAAACAAATGGGAACAACACAATAACATAAAATAAGCAAAAAACTAGGAATACTTCAGGAGAAATCTAAGAAAAGCATATAGGTTGTGTATCGAAGCGAATCGAAGAAATCACCGGGACCTTCCTTGTGTGTATTGTAAGGCTGTTTTCCCCTTCAGGCAGATGAAAGAGTCCCCCGCGAGATCCTGGTCCTTGGTTCTGAACGCAAGGATTTTAGACGACAGTACTGGGGCTTGCTGACAACTTAACCCGTTACGAACGAATTCGTCCGGGACCCCAGGCGAACAAACCAAGGGGGACCTCAAGCGAGGGGTTCATCACCCCTCCGGCTCATCAAACAACTGGTAACACAGTTCGAGCCGCGGCAGTCTACCAAAGCATACTTTAAATTTACCATCCTACAGCCTCACCTACAAGTTCAAATGGCATTAGCAAGAGAAGGTGCCTAAGAAAGTATTGTCGACGAACGTGTCCTGATGTCAATCATGAAATAGAATAGACGGGAGTATTCAATCACTCCCTGAATACAAAGTTTTTCCAGCTAACGCGACAGGTTCTTATCATCTTGCATGAGAAACCAACGATTTCGAATTTACCAACCACACACTAGAACGTGTTGACCAGACACCCAGCGTTGTACAACGTATTAATTAATTGATTTTCAGAGTCAACCAGTAAAACACTTGAAGATTCCGCTCGTTCTGATAGATAACGATATCATTCGAGAGAATCCTGACTCACCATTGAACGCACAACATTTCTGTCAGGTCTGTTCTCTTATTTGACTCTTCAGAAATAAAGGATAAAAGGATAAAGTCTTCGCCGTTGATCAATCCCTTTGTGGGATGCGGCACGCATTCTACTTCCATTCAGAATCGTAGTGGCTTATTGAATGCGATGTGGCCTATACAATGACTTGCGGTGGCCAGCCGATGTACAAGTCAGTGTTTTATCCTCCCAGACGAATCTGGTACCAATTTACCGTCCCGGAGGGTAGAAGGCTTGGTTGGCCTGGGCGGGTCGACCCGGGATTTGAACCCGGCGCCGCGCGAGTGGTAAGCGCGCCACTTGTCACTACACCACCTCCGCCTCACTCTTCAGAAATACCACCGGTAAAACGGTAAATCTCTGAAATAATTGTCATATGTAATTTCGCCCAGTATAATGGGCTTCTGTTTGGCATACAAATGGAAACAGTTGATATATGTAGTTTGATTCCATGAAAGGGTGTGTCCGGCGACGGTTACAAGACATCTGTCAACCGGACGCTTTCTCGCTGCAAGGAACCAGGATGTTTTCTCAACGCATCTTTTGGTCGAGCATTTAGAGGAAGGAAAATAAAGAAAAGGGAAGAGAGAAGGAAGGAGGAAGGAAAAAGGAAGGAGTAGGAAGGCTCCGCGGTTGACAGATATCCTGAGACCGTCCGGCGACATCGGTTTGGCGTTTTCTCGTTTTGCATCAGCTGTTGAAGTGAGCAAACGACAGGAATGCATCATGTCGTTCCTATCAATCGTTTCTCACCAACTATTGTTGCTTACCCGTTTCAACAATGGCTAGAGAACGGGGGCGACGCGCCGAACCCATCCCGTCGGGCACGCCCTTTCCTTCGCACTGAACGAGACCATACCACTGATTGCAGCGCCGTGATGTGGTCAATGCGTTACGTTCGACTTTTTCTCTTGATTGTCCAAACTCTAGGGTAAATTCCCTTTTCAAGATTTCTATTCTAGGGTAAAGACGTTGTTGACGCGGTTCTGAAGCGAACGAAGCTTCAGTTTTACGAAGAATGGTCAGTATTCAACAAGGAAATGCCCAACGACACCCCTCTTGAAGTGTCGGTTGATCGGTTTTCAGATGCCGTTCTTGAAACAGGTGAAAGTGGTTGTGTTTCAGCCCCTTTTCCATGGAATTTATTCCCCTCCATTCTTTGAACAGAAATATTTGCAGTTCCACTCCATCTGGACGAGTCACAAAAACAGCAAATGAAACAGTCTCTCGATGAAAAGTGTGAACGAGTAATGAAAAAGGTGTTGCGAAAAAGGAAAAGGGATGGTTGGTGGCCAGACCCTCCTCCTCCTCCTACAAAAATTGAGCGGGTAAGTTCCATTTTTTTATAATTCCGAACGCTTGCTAGTTGAGCAATGAGAACTATGAAAACGAATTCTGGCGCTAGTCTGAGGCGGGTGGACATTTTTGTGCAACAGTTCGTCGCATTACTGTAGTCCCACCTTTCTACGTGGAATTAGAGTGTTTTATAGCTGCGAGGTCCAGTGTGCTTCATTTTTGCGGAATTTTTTTCTTTCTTTATTTTGGACGGCATTTTATTACGGAAGGTGCAAAGAATCCATTGTGAGCCAGGAAGTTGATGATTTTTTTTTCGAAGCCTGTGCGGAAAGATTGCGGGAGCGGGTGAAATACCTACCTATCCGAAGCTCTTTCCCCTCAGAATTGAGGAACAAGCTTTTCCTGACTGTCCTTCTAGAAAAAATCTCTTGTAGTGGTTATTGCCTTGTTCGCTGGGGAAGCTGGGGCGAGTCAGATGGACTGGGTTCGGCCTGGCGCGAGCCTGTTCTTCTCTCTTTGCTCAAGAGGCAAACGACAATATTTGTAAAAGTTATGCTGACGCCGAGCCCAGCCCTCTCCCCCTCCCGCAACATGCCGGAGCATCCGCAGCCGACAAGCCAGAGCAAGACTGTAAGTGTACTGAGTGTTCTGTACCCAGCATGCTCCGTATGTTGGACAGCGAAGCAAGTTTTTGTGTCTCGTTTCTATGATCTTCTATGATTCATGGATCCCTTTCAGGAAAAGGATGCTGTAAGTTCAACGCTCGACGACGACTATATTGACGTTGTCGGAGATAAAGAGGGGGCCTAAAGTATGGAGTTCGTGAACGTTTTATTCCAAATGTGTACCAATTCTTCTAAAGAACAGTACGAAATGAATCTTCAAATTCCCAATGTTTTCGTATCACACATAGTAATTATTCATGTGAATGTATTGATATAGAAGCGTTCATAGTACCGTGATTCAATGGCGCGACTTAAGGAAACACTGAGCGAGGACAGTTGGGAGAAAAAGCCGACCAGGGTGACCACCCAGCTGCATGGACAACAAAGGCGCAAGGATTTAGTTCGAGCGTGCAGCGTTGCGTGCAAAGACGTTGGGTCAGGAGGGGGAGGAGACCCGACGGCTCTAAAGTCCTTGGCCTCCTTGCCATACAGAAACTGCGGAAGTAGTCCTTCCCACCCTGTCTTACTTCCCAAGTAATCGTGTGTGCTCCCAGCCAAAAGTAACGGTGATGCCTGGTTTGACTGCCCAACGGCAAAAGTTCTGGCTGAAGACAACCACCAGAACTGTGCATATGCTCGAAAAACTGACAAACGGAGAGTAACCGTCCGTGAACCGCTGCTATCGTAACAAAGTGCTTTGCGGAACCCCCCCCCCTCCTCCCTCCCCTAACCCTCCCAAGGCTTGACGCGTGCGAAAGTGCAGATATCTGTCACCAATAGCATGGCGCCGGCATGGAATTTGCACGAATCCTTCCCCTTCCTTTTTTTTCAGCACGACAGGCAAACTGACAGTAAAGAGCATTAACAATCAGCGCAGCGCTTATTCCTCTGTATTCGCGCTCGCTCTGTAAATCGGAAAAGCTTCATAGAAATTATTTTCATTTTTATCTCTTAAAAATAGATATCTTCTAATAAAACAGGTACAAGAAGTTTGCAAAATTCCGTGCAATGAATATGGTAGTTTTTGGCTTCAAAAGGCTTCAGCCCCTGATGCGTTCTCGTGAATCGCGGCTGTCTCTTTCGAGCGACTCTCGGCTGTTCCTCATCGGACATTCCGAGCTACGTACGCACGATCCGGAACGGTTGCGGAAGAATCCTGGATCACACTGGCATTTTGGCTGTCCACAGGCTTTGTTACACGTCTGCAAATCGATATAATACTACTGCAAATGTTAAATTTAGCAGTTATCTCCTTATCCCCTTCCCCCTCAATTATACTGTCACTATAAAAGTGCTCCCGCCCCGGTTTGATACAGTCACATGGAAGTTCGCGTAATATCGATTAAAGACAAGACTTACAGGATTCCTGTTGCTGCACGTTGGTTCACACTGAGTGGAACAAGTCCTCCATGATTCGTTTCGAGGGCATCTGGGCTGAGGAGGTGGCGGCATACGCAAACATAGCGGCTGTGGTGGTGGACATGGCGGTCTGAGGCATTGTGTGGTGACCATCTGACATGAGAATCCGGCAGGACAGACAGCGTTTGCGCAAGTTAGCGCTGGAGCAGGAGGAGCTGAATTGTTTAGTTCAGTTAACTTCCTGCATTAGTTTTTAGTTTTTCAACAGATTGAAATAATAAAAGTGAACCTGGATTACCTGGGCGGAATGTTGGGGACGGTCCATGAGGTTGTGATGGTCGACCGCTCGGCGACTGAGAGGGTGATGACGGTGTATGCACCGTCGGTTTGGTCCGGCATGCCGTGCGTCCCGCTGTGGTGGAAGACGTGTGTTGGGGAGGGGAGAAGGGCCAGGTTGGAGTGGCGATGTCTGGTGTTTGTGAGTGCGCCTGGGTGGTGGAAGATGGGCCAGACGACGGAAGGGCCGATGGATGTGGTGATGGTCTAGGTGGGTTCATGTGGTAGGATTTGATTAGAGTGGAGGATGGGTGAGTGTGGCTGGAGACGGTCCAGCAGGCAAAAAACGGTTTGTTTGGGTGAACGATTGCGCGCCGAAGAGCGGTAGAGGCGATGACCAGGCGGCTCGCGGTGGACCTGCTGACCACAAGGAGCTAGGCGTATTCCTGCTGTATTAAATTAGGCACTGAAGGATGGCAGTGGTTAGATGATAAATAGAAAACTGCGATTAATGGAAGATTGTTCTGAATACTCTAAACAGTTGACGCCAAGTAAATGACACATAGTTGTTCCCGTCTAAGTTCCCCTATGACGTATGAGCTAAGCTACTCACGATTATTTGGCGAGCTGGAGCTGGGGGTGGCCGAGTCGTGCGAGGTGGAGCTGTTCGTGTCCGTTGCAGAGGTTGGTGCGCAGTCGTCCGGAGCGGGACGAGGCGGGATCTCATTTGCTGTCAAATGACCGCTAGCACTTGTCGTTAGTTCTCTTATATTTTGTACAAAGCGAAAATGTTGTGAAGTCTTCAGGCGTCCACTATTAGTGAGAATATGGTCAGGATCCGCTGTCGAACCCACAGCCATTCCCCCCCCCCCCTCCGCCAGGGCTGCCCAGCGTACTTAGAAAGACTGTAGCCCAGTTTACTAAGCTACTGCAGCACAGAGATTGTAGACGTTGGATTGAAGAACCTGCTTTCTGCTGTGCTGAGTAGAAAAACAGAGAACAGCTTCGTTTTGATTGGAGTCCCCATCCTCGGACCACTATCATTTTATCCTTCATCCTTCTATCCTCATGTTTGTTCAAACCTATTTAAATAGCCCCAGGAAAAGGTGCTGAAGGGAAAACAACAAACGTGGAAACTCACGACCACAATCCTTTACGCAGACTCCCCTATCGTCTCTGAAGAAACCGTCACGGCAACGACACCCAACGACGCATTGAAGTGTGCAGATTTTCTGATAGAGGGAAGTGTACCACAGCGGACCTGTTGATATAGCGAATAGCGGTGAAAGTTAAAAACAGAATGTCTTCATTGGGTTCTCAGGAAGCTTTGTGAGGAACTACCACCCTGACCTTAAAAATCTTCAAATTCCAAAGAATTAATTCCTATTTTCTCAGGCTATCCTTGATAATAGACAACTTTGAGGACCGACATAGGAGTACGGGAGGTGGGGGGGCGAGGGTAAGGTGCGGCGTGATTAAATCACCCGTCAAGGTCGTTGTCACACTCGGCGTGAAGAACAGTAGCACCCACCGAGTGCTATCAGAAAGTATGGACCAAAACGAAGAAGGACCAAGTGCAGTTTGCGCATGATGAGCCTAGCCTTCCAAGTTCCGTCGCCAATGTTAGAGAGCTCTCCCCGGTCTGCATTAGGGGGCAAAATATCTCAAGAATAATCCTTACCGGTTTCGGATTCCTGCATGTCGGTTCACACGCTGACCCATCATCGGCCTCAGAGACACCTCATTTGCGACCGCATTGACCGTGATATGCTATCAAAAATAGGGAGGTAGGCGTCTACTAGACTCAATTGTTTATGGCTATGAACGTGTACCTACTCACGTATCATTCGATTGGACGGGTGGAGAGGTGGAGGAGGTTGGTCGAGTCGTTTGGAGGAGGTGGGAGGAGGAGGAGGAGTTCGAGTCGTACGAGTTGGCTGGATTACTGGGAAACGAGGAGTAGTTGGATGTGGTCGAGTTACCGGAGATGGTCGATGCGGTGGAGGCAGAGCCCAGTTGTTGGAGGCGGCCGATTCACTGCCAAACAGCGGTGACTTATACGAAGCATGCTCCCATGGTTTCAGTATACGGGGATGGCTCGCTTACGGGACTCATGCATACAATTAGACAAAGGTAAAGGTGTCCACCAATGACCAATTCCGAAATGCGCTGTTTAGTTTTCCTTCTCCCTCTTATATTTCATATCCTGGAGCTGGGTGGGCGTGCTCAGGGACTTGATGTTCAGCAGTGCGACGCTACACAGCTGGCCAATTTAGTCGAATGGGCGAAGGCTGCCGATCGCACGACACCATGTTCGCTTGCCACGGCATCCTGCTGGAGAATCAGAGAACCCGCAAAAACTTTTCAGATAGATATTGAAACTTGGTGGCGTTCACTGGAAGTTTTGGGAGAACTGGAGAACTGAAGAAGCAGAGAGTCGCACAACTAGAGAGGCAAAGGCCAGGATTCGGACGAACCCCCCGGACCCGCCCCTCTAATCGAGACCGTGCACAATGCGTATAATTTTTTTTTGCAAGGATTCTCGAGTTAATTCCCCTCTAGCACCAGCACTGGCTATAACGCAGTTGATCGGATTTTCAAAGGACTCAGTGAATCTCTGACGACTTTAACAGCGAGGTGACATAGTCTCCCTCATGTGTCTGAGGACTCGCCTCTTGAGGAGATTCAGTCAGGACGTTTAGGGCCAATGCCAATGAAGTCTCCCTGCTAACAACCTCTTTGGCACAATAAATAAAAAAAACTACTAAGTTCAAAATAGTGCCGAGATTTTATGAAGAGAGGAGCTGGACACTATTGCTCAAAGGAATAATGAGACATCTCCTCTCTCCACTGACCAAAAGCTCTCTACAAATACGTACCAGTCGCTGTTCTCCCATGTAAGTAATGTCATGCTCCCTGTCCAACGTCCTAGGGGGGGGGGAAGGTCTTAAAGGGGCCGACACCAACTGTGGTGGTCTACCAATTGCCACAATTGGTAGAATACAGGCGATGTCACGCCATCGAGCCCTTTCCCGCAAACGCCCAAGCGTCCGTAGCGAACAAGACTGCATGTGAATACCACCCCCTACATGTTCCGGGATATGCGGCGTCAATAGAATCCGCCTCGAAGTAAAACAGATGCAAGTAAGACTAAATTTTATTCAACGTCACTCTGAGCGAAAGCCCACACCAAAGGAAGGGCGATAAACCTGAAGGAAATATTTCATAACTATGAGGGATTTTCAACTCGGCTGCCGCAATTTTATAAGCAATATTAGAGAGGTACGTGACTATTAAGAGTGCCTTACTCAATTGTTACAAGAGTGGTTTAATTTCCCAATACAGTAAGGACACCAATCTGTAACAGTATTTCGTAGGGAACTTGGATTTATATAGAACAATCTTGAAGCAAAAGAATTCGGTAAGGGAACAGGAGGGCAATAGTTTTCTTACACCGATGGATAGAAGATGAACAGAACACAGACTGGGGCGGCAAGGTTCCGCTGGTTGCGTTTTGGCTGCGGGAAGAAAAAATCTGTCTTATTGATCTTCAACTTCAAAGATCACGATGCATCTATACTTCTCTGATTGTGAGCGATAAGTAAGTACCCAGGTATATCAATTCCCTTATTATGCTCTTCTCATTTGGCCATTTTCTAAATCGTGAAGCAAAAGACTGATGATGCAGTCTCCTGAGCGGAGCTGGTGCAGCTACAGGCAGCTCCGCTTACCACGTCCACAGTCAGCGGGTCAAATACCGGATCAATGGTCAACCAAACTTTTCGGTGTCGATAGTTGATGCTAGACTTGTCTGGTGAGAGAGGTGGGGGGGGTCAAAGTATCCTGATTTGTAGATCGCTTGGCCCTCGTGAGTCATTGCAGGGCCACATCAAATCCAGATGAACAACGCGATTATGGGGTGGAAATAAGTGCGCGAGGCGTTCTGAGAAAAGCCTTATATTGCGCGAGGCGTTCTGAGAAAAGCTTTTATTTGATGGTAAAGCTCAATCGATTTTCTGTCAGCATTACAGAACTACTTCCATGTTACCGACGAGGTACCTTGGGCCTTGTTTGAGGCAAAGGAAAGAATTTCCTGAAGATTGGCTGGCCCCAGAAGTCACCGCATAGGCTAGATCGCAGTAGAATTCGTGGCGCATCCAACAAGGGGACTGATCAGCACAGAGAGACGAGTGTAGTGCAAGTTCCCGGTGAGGTCTCGGATAGGCTCCTGCTCAGGTACCCTCCCCAACTCCTCATCTTTACATATTTCACAAATAGACGAGACATGCCAGAGGAATAAATCTTGATCTGTCCACAATACAGGGGGGGCCAAAAAAAAAGTCATTTCGGCCGAGCCACATATCAACGAAGTTTTCGCAGCCCAGACAGGGGAAGTGGATATGAGTACCAGGGTGGAAGATACCCAAGATCTTCCTCTATAAGCTGGAGCAGGCTGCCGCCAATCGCCTTCATGTACGCCAAAATATGAAGTCATCTCCAGTCGCGGCCTGACTGGAGAACACCTTTGGAATTCACGTCGCCTCCAAACAGCTGCGAAACTTCTTGAATGAAGTCATCCACAGATAGCTACCTGGAGGTCAGTACTCTTGATCTGCAAGACCTCCCACATCGAGCAGCTACGGCAACGTCGCTACGGTCTAGGACATCATCTTCACCGTATTCGCCGAGGCGCGAGTTGATGGTATGGACCGGGGTACCTGGAAAGGGGAAGACCGATATTTTCTTTGTAGACCCCGACTGAAGGTGAGCGCTGGCGGTTACATCAAGCAAACTCGAGAAGAATATCCTCCCTACATGTGGTCGCCCGTACCTTCTTGGAGACCTTGTGCTGCTACAGGTTTGGGTGCCACCACATGGAATCGAAGGGTTTTGGAAAAACTCCCGCCTACTTCGAATGGAAGGGCGTTTCGTACCTGAAGAAGATGTAATATTGAAGTATGTCCCCTGACCTGAATCCCACTCAGTTACCTGGACTTCAGTGAGAGGGTGGTTCTAACGTGGTGGCGGAGAAATCGTACTACCTCGTCATCTCAGGTACCACACCTTGCGTCGCGTGCCGAATCTCTCGATGGCGCTGCGTCCATGAAGGCTGTGCGGTCAGTAATCATATCAGTATTAATGTGCCTTTTAATATGGTAGTCAAAATGTATCAGATACAATCTAATAAAGTGCAATTATAGCCGCCTCGAAAGTCATGTGAGGCCAATAATGACCTTGTCTTTTTGGACCCCCCTGTAATCATATACTATTTAGGTCATCCCATTCAAACGTGCCGCTACATATAGAGGAATGGCAGAAAAGCAAAGGGGATAGAGCAGCGGGCTACTATACCATTTGGAAGCTAGTACCTTAAGCTGTGTATCTGTAAAATTTAGCGAACCTAGCCCCAGAAAAAGTTTTCGAGAAATTGAAAAGAAGCCCGAGTGGTGAAAATCGGCGCCGGTTTTTCAAATCAGACGTCATAAGAGGAAAGTGCGCTGCTCAAATTCGAACCTGCACCGGACCATAGTTGTG
>MU912946.1:18049-40915 GCA_036418165.1 Cooperia oncophora
TAGTAGAAAAGACTAGCGGAAGTGCAAAATCCCCTCCCCTTAGCAGAACAGCGCTTTCCACTGGTTGACACTTGTTGTTGTGTGCCCTCTTCGACTTCCTTCAATGCGGAGGTTCAGTTGTCGCCAGCTGTACTGTTCGTTTGCCGCGCCGGACGTATACAACTTTTTTTTGCTACTCCCACCTCGTAGTACTTCATAGTGTACAAGCTGATGTATCAGGGGTGGCCAAAAAAAAAAGTCATTTCGGCCGAGCCACATATCAACGAAGTTTTCGCAGCCCAGACAGGGGAAGTGGATATGAGTACCAGGTGGAAGATACCCAAGATCTTCCTCTATAAGCTGGAGCAGGCTGCCGCCAATCGCCTTCATGTACGCCAAAATATGAAGTCATCTCCAGTCGCGGCCTGACTGGAGAACACCTTTGGAATTCACGTCGCCTCCAAACAGCTGCGAAACTTCTTGAATGAAGTCATCCACAGATAGCTACCTGGAGGTCAGTACTCTTGACCTGCAAGACCTCCCACATCGAGCCAGCTACGGCAACGTCGCTACGGTCTAGGACATCATCTTCACCGTATTCGCCGAGGCGCGAGTTGATGGTATGGACCGGGGTACCTGGAAGGGAAGACCGATATTTTCTTTGTAGACCCCGACTGAAGGTGAGCGCTGGCGGTTACATCAAGTAACTCGAGAAGAATATCCTCCCTACATGTGGTCGCCCGTACCTTCTTGGAGACCTTGTGCTGCTACAGGTTTGGGTGCCACCACATGGAATCAAAGGGTTTTGGAAAAACTCCCGCCTACTTCGAATGGAAGGGCGTTTCGTACCTGAAGAAGATGTAATATTGAAGTATGTCCCCTGACCTGAATCCACTCAGTTACCTAGTCGGGACTTCAGCAGTCAGAGGGTGGTTCTAACGGGTGGCGGAGAAATCGTACTTACTTCGTCAACTCAGGTACCCACCCTTCGCGCGCGTGCCGAATCTCTCGAATGGCGTCCTCCATGACAGGCTGTGGCGGAGTGTCGTGATAGTATTTAATGTGCTCTTCAATATGGTAGTAAAAATGTCCGATCAGAATTTAATAAAGTGTAACTTATAGCGCCTCGAAAGTCAATGAGAAAAGTGACTTTTTTTTGGCCCCCCCCTTGCTATACTAAACTTGAATGGATGGACGTCGAACTGTGAGAGCGTTCATGGACCGCAGTGAGGTGGCACTGAAGTTGATAGGGGATGTGCAGAGGGCAACGAACTCTGCTTCACTGTACTCCCATAAAGGCAGTTGGCACGATAGTTTTCTACTTAGCCCAAAATGCTAGGTAGGGCGCGTGTATTAGTGGGGAAATGGCGAAGAACGGAGTGAAACGGTCAAAATCCGGCGAAGAAAAAGCCTCCGTTTCAGTGACTTGTAAATCGATTTCGGACGAGTTTCCCATACGCATTCCTGCCAATGTAAAGTAAAGTTGTTGCTCAATAGGGCGTTATAGAGGGACCCTCCTTGAAAAAAGCTTCACGCAGCGCCTGTCCGAGGTCACGGAATTCTGTTAAGCCAGTTGTACAAAATCTCACCTGTAGACGATTTTATTCAGTGCCAACTGCTTTTAAACGGTTGCATGCGGCGTGCCTCCTCGTAACTTAACCCCAAGCCTAAGTCTATGAGCGACAAGCGTCTTCTCACTGCCCCCATGAACCAGCCCCCAGGGTTCGCACTGGTGCCTGGCGTTGATGACGAAAGCAGACCAACGGGCTTACAAGCACGTTCCGCGATTGCATTTCGTAGGCGGTGGGGCTCAAAAAAGTGTCGGTGCTAGCTGACACAGTCGCGGGGAAGAGCAGAAAAATCTTTTCGTGAATAAGGCCCTCTTCGCAGTTATATGACCAATGAGACAGAATGAGATGGTGAATGTAAGCTGCAAGACGGGAGAGGCGATAGTAAACTGATGAGCCTGGGAGGAGACCAGATTATGGGAGAACACGACAGCCTTATAGGGACACGCCCAACTTGAACTGGCATGTACTCTTCATGGGCCCAGGCGACACAGAGCACCGTTATGGAAGCCACAGCGAGGGGGGGGGGGGAGGAGGAGGCGTAAATAGTTGCTGGGTAGGGAGCGTCGTATATTGCCTCGAGAGAATTTTTTCCGTCTTACCCCCTATCCTCCCAGTTCACGGCAAAATTTTAGTAAGATTTGTCAATATGGTAGGTAGGTTACTAAAAGGGATCGCATTTGACAAAAACATCTCTTGCGACATCAAGATACATCCTGATACATCAAGGGGCGATGAGCGCGCAACCCGTTTCTTGCGCACTGCAGAGCCGCGAAAACGGTACTTCTTCACTGACCCAGGATAACCTCTTGAGTAGATGACAGGACTCTTTGCTAATCGCGGAGCGTGTCTTTGAGGGGATCATTGAAGAGAAACGCGGGACAAAGATCTCCCTTTTCTCCGTTCTCCAATTTCTTCTTCATAGTAAAGAAGAACAAATGCGAGCTTGTGTATTCATAGGCGGAGCATCATATGGTGACAGCTGAGCGTAGTCTGCCCGAAGTTTTGAGCGAGAAGCAAACCCAAGTTTCCTGTTCTGGGCTTTCCAAGGCTACTCTACAGTCCCTCAATTATCCTCATATGGTTGACCACTGTGTTCCCCTTTTCAAGAGTTTAAAGATAGAAACGTACTTGCTGGCTTTCTCCTTATACTGAGGCAACCGCTGGAGTTGGGCAACTGTTTGCAAGGAACCAAGTATCCAGCAAAGTTGCGAGATCTCAGGGACGTCGCTCTGACGAAACAATAACGTCCTAGACGGGTCGACACCACAAGCCAATAGACTGCATGCCATCCGCCGAATGTTGTTGTGCAACTAAATAATGAACGATCACCCTCTTACTCCAAGTCAGTACAGCAGAAGATGGTGACCACATTCACCGAGAAAATGAGGTTGAAACGATCTCACAGCTCCATTTCAAGAAGGAAAAAGGCACGCTCAAAATAAGATCGATTTTTCTCAGATTTTGGAAGAACTGGATGTTGTGGTATGTTGTTCATTTTTTTCCAAGCATGCGCAAAATTTGAGCGGCCTTCCTCTCAATAGGCCTATTATGCTGGTTCTTTACTTTTGCGACGCGATCCACATCGTAGCAGCGAGGCGAACGTCCGGCAGAGTCAACGACTAGGAAAGTTTAGATATTGATCCAGTGTCTGCCAGCGTCTACAGGGCTAGGGACGAATAGGTATCGATTAGCGTCTGCCAGCGTCTACCATCGTCTAGAGGGCTAGGAAAGTTACAGGTATCGATTAACGTCTGCCAGCATCTACCATCGTCCACCAGCGCTCCCCAGCGATCGGGAGCAGAGAGCCTGGAGAAGTAGGGGGCAGCAAACAGCTGTATCAGGTGTCGTGAAACTGCGGCGTGTGCAACCGCACCGCACAAGTACACTACACCATACATTGAATTGCATAATTCTCTGCTTTACCAGTGGTTAAGTGCGGCTACACACGCAACAATTTGTTCGCTACCCTCCTACTTCCCCATATACTCTACTGGTCGCTGAAATTGACGGTAGACGCTGGCAGACGCTGGCAGACGCTAGTTGATACTATATGTACTTCCCAGCCCTCGAAGTCTAGATCGACATCTGATACTGTGTGTCGTGATGCAGCGCGACGAGTCCTATTGGGTTGATTCTTCAAAGAAATCTTCACAAAATGAATCTCGAATTCTCGGAACATTTTAGTAATCCAGTCCACATCGCCGCAAAGTGAGGAGGCATGAACTGAGCCCAGCCGCGGCGTTTCTCAACACTGATTGTCTTCATCCTTAATCGTTTACAATCTCTTTGGCACCGAATTCGATAGAAACTCCTATACCTAGGTTATTTGATATCCTTGTCACGAATATATCGTCGCCTTGCAGTGTTGGGGCCACCTGGCGCCAGGGGGCGCCACTTTGGCGCCAGCAATCTTTTGGCACCGAGTTGGGTACAAGCTTGAACGCCTTGGTTATTCGACTATGAGTCACTGTAATGTGTGAAAAGCAGAATTCCGCGAAAAAAACTTTTAGAAACAGAAGTAACCTCTACTTCGCTGCGGACGGTTGGGCGTGTCAGCCAGTATGAGTGTGTCACCCTCTTTGAGCTGTTCTCTGCCTTCTTGTTGAAACGGGCATGCGACAAAAAGCAGTAGAAAAAGAAAACAAGTAATACGAAAGGTATAATACAGTATTGTCATTTGCTCGCTTGAACAACTCGTGGAGAACGAGTTTGGCACCGCGCCAAACGCAGCCGCACGAACACGCCCAACCGTCCGCAATGAACTACACTATACTGCACAAAATTTCGAAATCACCGATCGCCTCTTAAAAAAGCGGGCATTATCGCAGAGGGCGGGGCATGAGATGGCATCCAATAGGGTCAAGGATGGTTGAAATAGCAGTCCCTGCACGACTGACTAATCATTTTGCGAAAATTTGACATAGCGGCAAAAAAAGTGGTCCGCGAGGACAATGTAAGCCACCGGTGACCGGACGCATGCGAAACGCCACTGTCCCAAGCAGCGCTTTCCCGCAAAACCCGCAAAACGCGATTGTCGTCAACGTGTTAAACGGTGCTTCTCTCTTCTTGTAAGCATCGGCCTTTAAAAACTTTGAAACATTAGGCCACCAGGGAAATATTCCATCTATTAATCTAAAAGCCACAACATGTGAACGCGATTAACTATCGCCAGTCATTGGTACCCATTCCCTCTCACCTGCCAAACAACAACCATTTTTCTGACTGGCACAGCAGTGCGACATCTAGAACAATGGGTCGCTAGATGTCACGTTGCTTTATACTAACGTCCGAATCGAGTAAGCCTTGCATTACCTTGGGAGGAGACCGTTAGTGATGAGCAAGTCAGCAAATCCCTTCCCTAAAGTCTAAAGTAAATCCCTCCGTATCGCTGAGGAGGCGTATGAACACAAAGAGTACTCCCCCCCCCTTTGCTTATTTTTCCCTTTTACCTAAGCTTCCTCTGATATCACTTGGTCCCCCTCGCTCTTGAGGCTTTCCTAGTTGAAAAAACTCAGCAAATGCTGCTTTTAGCTGACATAGAATGTGGCATAGATAAGGAAAGACTATCACTTTTTTGTAACGGAGAAGTAAGGAGAAACATCCCAAACCTCTTTCGAAGACTTTGGGCCAAGAGAAATCGCGTGTTGGTCAGCTATAGCCAGAACCATCTTCGTCGAGGGAGGAAGATCCTAAAACGACATAGATGCTGAACAACCGCCACCACTGGATTTCTGGTGACAAACCTATTAACACACGGACGGGTGGATTGAATGCCTTTATTTCGTTAATGCTTATGCGTTTAGCTACCAACATACTTTCTGCAGCTTCGTCCATGGTTCTATGAAGCCAAAATAGTTTCCAAGATGTGGTACGCCAGTAGGTTGGATGCCAGAGAAGTAAAGTTCAGGATGCTGGCGGACTTCAGTGCATAGATAGCGGGCCGGCTGTCGCCACATCTGCGGACCAGACCACTGGACGGAATCTTTGTAGACGGCTGTAAAAAATTGCTGAAGTAGTTAGGCAACCAACACAACGCTTCAACTTGAAAGGACAGAATATTTGAAGTTTGCGCGAAGTTTGCGCGAAGCTTGAAAGCTTTAACAAGTGGTGGACTACACTTCATTTCTACTCCTGTTGACTGTTGACGAGCAGTAGGCGGGGATATAGACCCTGTCGTGACTTTCGTACGACTCTTTTTAAAGGGTCGCGTTATGGGGCGCGCGGCGGTCCTGGCGCGCTTAGCGGCTACGGTCGAACACTCTGGAAGCCGCTAGGGATGCAGAGTCGCCGCCGACTCTGGCTTCTCTCTCACTTCGACGTCTGCCGCCGTATCGACTGGTCGCTCCTTCGCTCGTCGCCTTGTGCCAACTTCACTATCCGACTACAATGGCAACACTTCAACATCAAGGAGCCGTACTCGACAGCAAGCACTACTGCTCCGACAAGGAACATCCAGGTACCACTGGAGGAGGAGGAGCACCCGAACCCCTTGGGCAGCCAAGGGTGAGGGTGTGTCCAAGGCCCCCAGTGGGCTGTACCCTCGTGGCCCGTAGGCAGTTCTGTGGCAGGGTTCGTCAGTAGGTTAGGGGCCGTACCTCACTTAGTAGTTTCACTTCTTAGTAGTCTTCCTTTTTATTATTATTGCTCACAGTTATTTGTAGAGTGGTAAACGTAATAATTATTGTGTTTGTTGTGTAGCAAGAGTGGTTGATCCACATCATTTCTCACATATTTATTCATCATAGTTTTTATCATAGTTCATAGTACAATTCATAATGCGTTGGTCGTTGGTCCCTGTAGGATGTTAATGGCGGATATAAGGGATCCCGCAGGAGCAGTTATCCTTAGGTAGGAGTGAGGACAGGGCGTAGGTGGAAGGGTAGTAGGTATGTGACCGTAGGGTCCATTTAGCGCAGGGGCAGTAAGCCGGCTACCGGCTAGCACGCTTAGCTCATTAGCACCGGTGGCAGCACCCGTGACGAGCATACGGCAACGCTTCGTAAGTCCTCTGCAAACCTCGCGCCGAGGACGGATCCTTTCCCCTCGAGACACCGATGCTAGGTCAGAGGGGCCTCACGACCTGGTAAGACGCCAGGCATGAGGGGAACAGGAAGCCGCCCCCGGCACGACAGACCCTATATGAGGTTGGCCTATCACGAGGAATGCTGAATGAACAATAGCCCGATTTGTTTAACAGCCAGCTTCTTACTGGTCTATAAGATCGGACTCCGTTTCGGTAAATGCTCTTCTCTAATTGTGATGAGCCGATACTAAGGTCGACTTCCATTAAAACTGCCAGGATACCCTACATGGCCTGATAAGATCGCAAGCGCTTAGACATCGCTTAGACCTTACAGGCTCCTGAAGGGTGTTCCGTCGAACGAGGGGAAGGTAGTGTTCTAACCTTGCGAGAGTTCTACAAAAGTAAGACACACTATTACCGCTATACCGAGGTTTATCGAGAGCCGCACTTAGCGGCTACAGACTTCATTTGAACGTGGCGGTGACTCTTTCGTGGGAAGTTTCCGGTTAAGAAAAGCGCCAATCATGTCTTTTGTTTCGATTCAAGACTTTAGATGCAGTTGTGCAAAACTGAAATATCCCGACGGAATAGCCCTGTTGCCGTCTTCCAAGTACACGACACGCTCTTGTGTCCTCACGGATTTGGCGTTTTACATTGCCCCCAGGCCAAATTAGACACGAACTAACCAGGTCTCGCCTTCTTTCACAGAATAATGGATACCGAACCTATGAGAAAATATAACATCCTGCCAAAAGCTCCACTCAGGTGCTGTTGCCATCTGTATCGACTGATACTACGACGAAGAAACACGTCCTACGTTAGGGAACTCATGCGAATGGGGGCGGGGGGGTCTAATCGTTGGTAAGAATTTTTTTGATAGTTGATTTTTGATTTTTCTTGTTTCAGACAATGTTAAGGGCGGGAGCTCCGATCTCTATCCGTCCCCCCCCTCTAGTAAGTGGCACAGCAACGTTGTGTGGAACACATCGGGGAGGGGTCGTACGTGGTCGTTGTTGGGAGAAAGGAGGTCGTTTGTGGCTTTGAGAGGAATTTGCTGCGTTTGGAAAAAAAATTTGTCCCAGTTGTTCTTTTCGTGTTTTCCTGTTTCACATTGGCTATATCCCCCTCCCCGCTCGACGGCAAATTTTCTGGGTGAAGAACTGGAGAATGTGGGAAATTGGTGGGTAGGTGTCGGAGAGTGAAGGGGGGAGGTCGTACTGACGCCACCATTTCACACATCACGATGCCCTGGTGGCACCCTCTCCGCACTGCTCGACAGCGAAATTTACCGGAAAAGCGAGTTTTCTCGAGAAGTTCCGGGAAAAATGGAAAATAAGAGTCTCACATATTCAACCTGAATACAAACTATACGCTCACCCCCAGGGACGCTCTTCGTCATGTGGGAGGGAATTTGTCAGTCTACAATCTGTAGCAACATTTTACCTTCCCTGCGCATTCGTTCACGGGAACGGAGCTAGAGGTAGTGTTATCCGGGCGCCGTTTGGAATTTCGCCCGTTTTTTCGCACTGCCAGTACCAGTTACACGCCTATCTATAGCCAACGCGCTATGGTCTGCGCCCCCCGTCTCACTGGTTGCTCTCTATCCGTGAACAGCGTACTCGCTGCGAGCTTTGAACGGCACCCAAGTACCACTACCCCCTAGCCCCGTTTCCCTGCACTCCTGAGGAATGTTGGAAACTACTGCAGCTGCAAACCATTCACCTGGCATAAAGAAAGGACCGTCCCCGCAGGTGAACGTAGAGTTTGCCTCAGATCTCTAAGGATTAGAGAATAACTTACATACACCACAAGTTCCAATATGTTAGCAGTAACACAATTTTGGCAGACAAGGTGAACAAAAGAACAATAATTTATTACTTCTTATACTTGGCAATGTCGGAAAATGCTTTCCAATGAAGAACTATACAGCAGACTTTCAGAGTTCTCTCTTGGCGCAATCTTGATATACAATCGAATTCATTTTCACTTTTAGAGACTAGGCAACAAGACAAATAGCATATACTTTGCTAGGACATCTATCGGGACTGCATATCACAAAGATCACATGAAATCAATGGCTTCTAAGGCCTAGTGGAGTGTGCTGAAGTGAAAGCAACATGAGCATCGAACTTCTTCAAATGATATCTGGCCTCATAATATTAAATAGCCAAATATCACAAATTCAGAAGGGGTACGACTTGTGATGGCTCGAACACAGCCCTACAATGGGGACAGTGCGCTTCATCATCACTGGACAGGGCGTGCTCCTGAACAGATGTACACTAGCAACACGCGTACGTTCACAGGTAATTTTCCGCTTACTGCATCATACCTGTATACAGTTCCAACAGAAAAGATGCCACATGTTGTCGCCGAGGGTGACTTGCTCTCTAGACACACCGAACATCGGAACCAGGAATGTGGGAACTGAAAAGAAGACGTTGGAAACGAAAGTTGTGAATTTGCTCATCGACCCATTTTCCTCTGAGAACGTTAATAAAATCTTCGTCGCAACCAGCAATAAGCAGAAATATTGGAAAAAAGACGGGCATTCTTGAAGGGAGGGATCACACCCAGCTCACGTCAGGGTTTATCTGGCACCGCACGCAGTCTCCTTCAACAGTAAGTTGGTGAAAACAAACACCAGCAGCACTATGGAACGAAAAAGGTGACAGCATGAACAGCCGTAAGCACGCTTACCTGAGAGGTCGTTCAGTACGTGGAGCGCTTTTCGAAACGGTTTTTTGCATGATGTTAAGCGCGTCACGTGCATGGAGTTATCAGACTGGATTTCATTTTTCTGAACGCCTTCTGGGTATACCAGAAAGAGTGTGAAAAATAGTCCATGAAAACCACTTTTTTGAGCCTCAGTGGGCTCTAAATCACTTGCAACTTTGACCAGTTGCTGAGTGGAGGGTCCTTATAAAGGTACTATAGGAATCGAGGAGGAAAACAGTCGCAAATGGGGTCTTATTTGAGGCACGTGATTAAGAGTGAGCGGCTCGTCGGAATAGTTTCTTCATGAGCGGAGCGGTGTTCAGCTACAACGATCGGATGGCCTAGTGGATAGCGTGAAGGATTCTCAAGCGGACAGTTGGGTGGGGGTTGATGGTTCGACTCCCCTCGGCCTGCGAGTTTTTGCATTTTCTATGTTCCGCTGTTCTCGCGTCCATAATGTCTGTGTTATGAATTTTATTAGTATATCTACCATTTATAGGCACCTTCTCAATAGTTATACCTCATTAGTCGGTGCTATACAACAATTTCGATTTTCACATACCATTAGGAAAGACTATGGCATTTACTTTCAGCTATAGTGCCACATCGCCATTTTGGATCCATTTCTCTCTCCACTGGAGTCGCTATGTACACTCGTTTGAGGGACTTTCAGGGCCTTTCTGACGCCAGATTGCGTCGACGTCAAGAATAAGTGTCAGAATCGTGATCAGGACCATCGATTACCCCTATAGGCAAACTTTCGGCCAAAAAAATTTTGACTTTTTTGAGTCTGTGCATTGGGTTATGCTCAAGAGTCACTTTGTTGAAGTCGTACTTTTGCTGGTTCCTCATTCAGTACGGAGACAAAAAACTAGCAACAACCATAAACGTCCATCGAAAAAAGAACAAAATAGTCATCATTCCTCCAGGTGCATTTGAAAAAGTGAAGAAATCGGATGAGTCTCTCCTCTTGGTAGGGAGGACGACATCTTCGTTGAGCGAGCCGTCGCGGGGGTCGACAAATGTCCAGGATGGTTTTTCACTTGTTCTGCGGCCACCCATGCCTATGCCAAGTATGAATGGACCTTATGAGCACCAAATCCGCGATACAGCTGCCCGGCAGCCCACCACGTCATCGCTACGTCATCACAGCTCCAAAGTTGTGGGACTCCGGTCATCACTGTCGACCAAATGGTCTATAACAACTCGATGAAGTCAAAATTTTTTTGTCGAAAGTTTGCCCATAGGGGTAATCGATGGTCCTGATCACGATCTGAAACCTTCCTGACTACACTCTCAGCAATCTGGCGTCAGAATGGCTCTAAAAGTTCCTCAACTGTGTGTCATAGCGACTCCAGTGGGAGGAAGTGGATCCAAAATGGCGATGTGGCACTACAGCTGAAAGTAAATGCTATAGTCGGATTCAGCGACACTGATAATATATAAAGACCAACTTTCAGAAAAGTTTTTGTCTAATGGTATGTGGAAATCGAATTTGTTATATAGCACCGACTAATGGGGTATAACTATTGAGTAAAAGGCTGCCATAAATGGTAGACTATACTAGTAAAAATTCACAAACCAGACATGTGCGGGACGCTGAGACAGCGGAACATAAAAAATAAAAAAACTCGCAAGTCAAGGGGAGTCGAACCATGAACCCCCAGCCTCACTGTCCGCTTGAGAATCGCTATCCAATAGGCCATCCGATCGTTGTAGATGAATACCGCTCAGATCATTGAAGAAACTATTCCGACGAGCCGTCAGGGCTCACTCCTGTGAATCACGTCCTCAAACATAGGCCTATGTTGGCGACTATTTACCTCCTCAATTCCTATAGCACCTTTATAAGGACCGTCCACTCAGCAACTGGTAAAAGTTGTCAGAGCCCACTGAGGCTCAAAAACAGGCGGTTTCCATGAACTTGAACTATGATTATCACAGTGTTCTCAATGTGTTATGTCACGTTGATGTAGGTTCTTTTCCACTAGCTGGGTATAGATTAGGAATCCCATAGGGAAATAGACTGCTTGAAACGTCATCAATTGCGTCTTCATATTACCCAACGTACTAGCCCGTGCGCGTGCTCCTCGACTTCGTTTTTTCTCGGAAAAAGGGGTATTCCTTAGGGAGTCCCTCAACGAGGCCGAGAGAAAAAGACGTCGAGAAGAACGTCTTCAATATCAAAAGTAAAATCATCAAGCACCTGGTGTTCCCACTTCAGATGCTTTTTCACATTCCATTCTCGCTTCACAGGGAAACTGATTCCTTTCCTCGGCATGTTGTTGATGTTCATCATGATAATGGTTGTGCATATTCGTTGAACTTTTCAGTATTCTATTCGAACATTAGATCATTTCCGAGATCCATTTCTGACGCTTGCCATCCGTGATAGGTTCGATCCTTTATCTATTCACTGAGACTTGGTTAAAGAAAGCCCATTTTGTCCCGTCGATGCTTAGCGATTGGGTTAGTGATTACTCTATTGTACGGGTTTGTTTTGATAGGGGACGCAAAACTGTGGAGGGGGATTGCCGTATTGGATGATCTAGAAGAAAACGGTGTAGGTCTATACCGCTATCCTTAACCGAGTCCGTTCCCAAAGGGGTATGAAATACTAGCGCATTGGATTTTGCTGCCCCCTGAACATTCGTGTCAGAGTCGTTTTAGTATACAGGCCACCATCGACACCATTGCACATTACAGAACAATTAGCTAAAGCAATCAGTGATCTATCCGTTGCTTCATGCCCTGTTATTGTAACTGGTGATTTCAACATGCCAGAAATTGATTGGGCACAATGGAATCCCAATAGTGAAAATTCTCACCCTCTCACGGAAACTTTTGCATATCACGGTTTCTCACAGTTTGTCAAGGAGCCCACAAGGGTGAAAACATATTATACTTAGTGCTTACGAATGATCAGCACCTTATTAACAATATCGCAATTAATTCTGCTCTTGGGCACAGTGATCACTCCAGCACTTTCTTTTGATATTACTGCATCTCTTCCTCCTTACTTGCCAGTTTTCAAGAGACTGATTCATAAATGCGACTATTACCGCGTCCTCGGTTATCTTTCTAGTATCCTATGGGTTGAATCCTTTGAAACCCTATCCACGGTTGATGATAAGTATTCAATGTTCCTTTCTATACTCAATCACACTATTGATCAGTTCGTACCCTGGGCTCTCGTCTATCCGAATAAGCGCAATCTACCTGAATACTTACGTAACATGTTTGAACATAAAGAATGCTTGTTTCAATATGCGAAAATGACCGGCGATTGGGTTGAGTACAACAGATTCTCCTCAGCTTTCACCAAAAGACTTATGAAATTCAACAGAAATGTAGAAAAGAAAATTGTTGAAGCTAAGGACAAGCAGCGTTTTTTCAGATTCATGAGATCTAGGCTGCGCGAGAAATCTCAATTTACGGATTTAAGGTATGAAGGCAGATTACTTCTGAACGACCTCGATAAAGCCAATGCGTTTGCTCTTGAGTTCAGTAAAGCATTTCAACAAGACAATGACGATTTACCCTCATTTTCGCCCACTGTCTCTTGTAAAATGCAGTCCTTTCCATACTTTGATCCAAGGGATGTGTACAGTCTTCTCATGAAATGGCCATGCTCGTACTCTACAACTCCTGACAGAATTCCTTTCCAATTCATTAAAAATGTTGCTCAGGCCATTGCGTTTCCACTTTCATATTTATATAATCAATCCATAATGTACTCGCAAGTGCCACGATTATGGAAACATTCCTATATCACCCCAGTCCTTGAAGAAGGCGCCATCATCGGATATTTCTAACTACAGGCCAATAAGTATCACTTCTTTTCTATAGGCTTTTTGAAAAGTTGCTGAAAACACACATCATCTTGCGGAGAACGAAATAGCTCCCGTTTCTCAGCATGGCTTTTCGGGCGGGGAGGTCAACTAGTACAAATTTGGAAACGCTCAACGACTGGACTGTAGCCTTGGACAACAAGCAAAGTATAGATGTTATATTTTTTGACTTCACCAAAGCTTTTGACAAGGTCAGCCACTCGAAATTACTATTCAAAATTAGTAAGCTAGGGTTTCATGATAATGTTTATGAATGGATAAAAGCTTTTCTCACGGGTAGGACTTATCAAGTACGCGTTAATGCTTCGTACTCAGATATTTTTTCTTTCCAGAGTGGGATTCCTCAAGGTGGGGTCCTTTCCCCTATACTTTTCAACATTTATACGGCTGACTTGACCTTCTGTCTACGGGATGAAGTCGTGTCCAAACAATATGGTCAGCCGACTGGCAGATACCGCTTTCTTCTACCAAAACGTTTCATATGCGCGTGGGTTCTTCTTCCCACTGCAATGCAACTTACTTCATAAACAATCAAGAGATTAGCACGGTGAACCAGGTTAAGGATCTTGGGTTCCTATACAATAACAAACTTGACTTTTCCCTGCACTACAAGCACATATACAAGAAAGCCCTTCATCGAACCTATTGCATATTTAAGGCTCTCACTACCGCGGATAGTAGGGTGCTTGTTAGAGTTTACAAGACTTATGTTCGGCCTTTGGTAGAGACGGGAACGGTTGTCTTCGCCCCTTATAAAAAAAGGGACGTGGCTCTTATTGAAAAAGTCCAAAATAATTTCACCAGAAAGATGTTAATCCGTCGAGGTGGCTTTCTGTATGCTAAAATCCCTAAAGCAGAAATTAGGAACAAATATTTCGGTCTACCCTCACTACATTCCAGGCGGACCCTTTTTGACTTATGTATGTTGCATAAACTGTTGAGGGACAAATCCATACTTGATTTTTCTCGTTTTTACACCCTTATTCCGTCCATAACCAGAGGTGGTCAACATAAGCTATCATTTGCGCGCCCTAAAACAACCCTTGAGTCTTCTTCGATACCGGACGGTGAGCGGTCGTCCACTCCACTCTCTCCGAACCGACGTCTTCTTCGACTCGCCTCGTCAGCATAGAAGATACTCCTTGGCCCAGGAAGCACTGGAACGGCCGGGTCAAGTATGTTCCACCCTCTATTCAATTCCATTCACTTCGCCACACTTAATGTTAGAAGACTTTCAACAGAGAACGACTCGTCGAACTTCAAGAAGGACTCAGAAGAACATTTTTGGACATCCTCGCAGTTACGGAGCTACGATGGAAAGGAACAGGGAGTATAGACCTCGAAGACTCAGATTATAAATTCTTCCATGCTGGGCCTGAAGACACACAAGGACCATCTGGAACCGGTTTTTTCGTGAGTCGCCGCCTTCTTCCTTTCGTGGATGCTTTTTCAAGAGAAAACGACAGAATGTCTCGTTTGGATGTACGATTTGATGCGAATTTGTATCGGTTTTTGGCGGTATATGTACCCCCTTCAGCAAGTTCCACAGCAGAAGACGACGAACAATATTGTGCACATGTCGAAAACATTCAAGCCATCATACTTGACTCCGCAAACAAGTATACACCATGCGGAGTAAGACCGACGTCGAAAATGATGCACGATACGTCGAAAATACATCCAATCATATTGGGCGATTTTAATGCACATTTAGGGAAGAAGACAAATGACATGGAAAGTTCTCTTGGAAGGCATACGTACGATAGTTGTCGAAATACACGAGGGCAAATACTTGTAGACTTCTGCGAAGAACTACAACTTCGGGCAGCTGCCACGTTTTTCAAGACCAGGAATGGACGAAAGTGGACCTGGAGATCTCCGAACGGGAAGACTTTTAGCTGTATCGACCATATATTTGCATGCCGTCACCTTCGTTTCAACAGTATCAGAACAGGATCGATACAGTTTGAAACTGATCATCGGCTTCTACGAGGAATTTTAGAGATACACAGCTGCACTACCAGAATGAGAAAGAGAACACGTTCGAAGTCTTATCTAGACCGAGACGCTTACCAGATGGAACTGGCCAGAATTTGTCCTCGAACCATTCAAGATCCATCGAATCGTTATCGAGAAATATGCAGGTATATCAGGAACGCGGCATCTGTGGCTACAAGACGTACCCAAGCTCGCCACTACCTTTCCACTGACACCCTATCACTAATGAGACAGCGACAGCAACTGAAGAGAGAGATGAATACGCTAACAGACCGAGTAGCATACATCGAAACTTGCAAATTGCTGAGAAGGATGATAAGAAACGATATTCGTTTACATCATCGTGATCTTGTTCAGAAAGCGATTGCTACTGGTGGAAGCTTGAAGATGGTGCAAAGCCAAATGTCAGTTGGTCGGCGACAACCGACTCAGCTGCGCGACAAGAAAGGGAAACTATGTGTGTCGAGGAACGAAATCAAAGAAGTTATAAGGGAGTATTATGACCAGCTGTACACATCGCAAAGCATGGTGCCCTACACACAATGGAAGAAAGACGATGATGATTGTGCACCAATCCTCCCGAGCGAGGTAGAAACAGCTTTGAAGAACACAAATGCCAGGAAAACTCCAGGACACGATCTTATAACGACGGAAATGTTGCAGTGGGGTGCAGTTAACCTTATACCACTAATTACTGAGCTTTTCAATGAATGCCTCCGCACCGGTTCCGTCCCAGAGGGAATGGCAGACTCTATAACTATCCTACTCCATAAAAATGGGGACCCCAGAGAGCTCAAAAACTACCGTCCCATTTCATTGCTGCCTGTCCTGTATAAGTTGTTAACAAAGGTGATCAACGAACGCTTAGAAAAGCTTTTAGATAGCGAACAACCTAACGAACAGGCCGGTTTTCGAAAACGTTTCTCCACGATAGACCATATTCACGCTATCAATGAGATTATTGAGAAGAGCCACGAATATCACTTGGAGATCTTCATTGCATTTGTCGATTATGAGAAGGCTTTCGATACAGTTGAAATGAATGCCCTGTGGAACGCTTTGCAAGAACAAGGAGTTCACACCCAAATAATTTCCCTTCTTCGCCATATACCACAGCCCAATCAAAAGTCCGATTTTGTGAGGAACATATACCCATACAGATAAATCGCGGAGTTCGCCAAGGAGATACTATTTCACCAAAATTATTCATTGCTACTCTCGAGCATATATTCCGAAAACTGGAATGGTCCACCTATGGACTGACAATCAACGGAACCCAAGTGAACAACCTTCGATTCGCTGATGATGTCGTCCTTATTGCGAAGTCCGAGGAAGAATTACAAACAATGATAGATGACCTCGACAAAAACTCTAGATGTTGTGGGCTAAAAATAAATTCTGCAAAATAAAGATAATGGCAAGAACAACGGCAACGATCTTCTATAGGGAATGTTCAGCTAGACCAAGTGCAGACATTCACCTATCTCGGACAAGAAATTTCTCTGTATCATGATTTTTCCGGAGAGATCACACGACGCATTCACATCGGTTGGGGAAGATTTCTGCGATACAAGGAATTTTTCACATCGAGAAGCGTGGAAATGAAATGGAAACGTCGACTGTTCGACATGTGCGTATTGCCTGCTATGCTATATGGCTCCGAAACATGGGTGTTAACAAGAACAATGAAAGACAGACTCATACGTGCACAAAGAAAGATGGAGCGTCGCATGGTAGGAGTACGTCTTCTGGATCATAAGACAAATGCCTGGTTACGTGGGGTGACGAAAGTTAAGGATGTGGTGGAGAAAGCCTTAGAAAGGAAGTGGAGTTACGCCTGGGAAATGGCTCGTTCAAGTAGAAACAAGTGGTCAAAACTGCTCACGGAATGGCACCCATATTTGCGAAGACGGATTGGACGACCGAAATCCCGATGGAGAGATGAGTTTAAGAAAGTGCTGATTACGTGCAATTGGCAAAATGCGGCAAGATGCATGACGAAGAAGGAATGGATTGATCTAATGAGGTGCCACATATTGTAAAATATTGACATGGAAAAATAAATAAATGAAAAAAACAACCCTTAGGCGCAATTTCTTCACTATCAGAGCGGGTCTCGCATATCTACGTTTGGACAAAACCACATTGTTTAATGGCTCTATGACTTCCTTCAAACGTGCCATAGCTAAGCAAGTTCTCAGTGCGTAGGTGCTATGTTCTTCATTGCTGTTGTGTTTTTTGTTCGTTTTATGTTTAGATTTGTTCTCATATATCGAGCGTTGTCTTAAACAGCGTACTAAATAAATAAATAAATAAATAAATAAATAAAAACTTCTTTTTCACTCCTTTTTTGGTATTCCCAGAGGCGTTCAGGAAAAATGAACATCAGTTTGGTACTCCATGCACGTGACCCTACATCATGCAAAAAACCGTTTTCAAAAAACGCTCCACGTCCTGAACGACCTCCCTGGTTAGAGCGTCGAAGGAAAAGAAGAGGATGAATTCGGACAAAAACTGCTGATGAGAATTCCTAATATGCTAAAGGTGAAAGTTGGAATATGAAAAGTAAAAGCCGAGTAAAATGAAGAAATCGAAATACAGAATTGCACTTATCATGACTGACCCAAAACATCTCACCTCATCTCACTCAATCTGAGTCAAGGTTTTGCAGAAATCACATAACTGGGACGGAATCTTAGAAACAAAAGGCACCCATTACCCTGCGCAAGGGCTAGGTAAACGACTAATATGGGACTTATCAAAGAAAAAAGGTATTAGTAGAACATTAAGAAAACCGGCGTAGGTAATAGGTGTGCACAATGCTAATTTGATGAATTCACATTTGTAACAGATTACCCTTGAAATAATGTCAATTTGACCAATCCTCAGCAGATGAAAGCTCAGGTTCCACTTACATTGTCATCTTTCTCAGCCCGGTCTTTCTTTGCATGAGTGGAGGCCGTAGTCGACGAAGTGTTCTTGGACTGATTCCTTTCTGCTTCTGCAGTAGATACGATCCAAAGAGTGAGGCTAACAACAGTCTGCGCCAGAGTCAAATAACCCAGAAATCTGTAGACTTTCAAAGCCTAAAAGGTTCTCTTACCATCCGTTACCCACGAAAGCAAAAACACATCGAACTCGAATTCAAGGCAAACCTTCAAGTCGGTCTGTGGGCTGAGAGACAAGTACCTGGTACCCGACACACGATTAGAAATGTTATAGTATACTCCAAAAATATAAAAGAACGCCAAATGTAAGCGGTAAAGCTGAGGAATACCAACAGATCTGAATAAAAATTTGGAACTCGAAGCACAAAAATTACAGTGAAAATGAACAATACCTCATCCATTCAATTAATAACTTGAAGCTTCTTCTAGCCTTTGGGTTGTTCCTGATTGAGGATGCCCATGAAAGACGACGTGGAAGGATGTGAAAGGGTGCGCTCCGCTTTCTGGAAAAGAGAATGAATGAACTCTTCTTAACACGATTCCGCGGTTTTCGCTACTGGTAGAGGCGAACCTGTATAGCAAACTGCGATACCATGGGAGCTAGCGCATGGACCAGGACAAACAAAAATCTAGCTCCCAACGAAGGAACAGCTCGAACTGTCGACTGAATCCGAAAGATCTTTACATATTCCTCGCCAAGTGTTTGTACACCTTAAACGCTACTATAGAACTTGCAATTTCTTCAAAATATTTGATCATATAAGTGTGTGACATAGTGAAGCAGGACATGCCAGAAGGACCGGAATGAGCCCGCCTTGGTTGATTTTCTATCATCGGTTGAAAGGCTCAGGCCGACAATTTCTGGTAGAAAACGCATCCGCGATATCTCTTGGGTGGGAGTGGATCGTCAATCTCACGACGTGGCGACGCACACAGATTAGCAAAGGATTTTCTACCTAGTTTACATCACACGCTGAATCGAATAGATCCTGTCGCGAACGTCACGCACGTTACCAAGCTTGCGAGGCCCTTTCCCCAAAGTGGAGCTAACGATCCCTCGGTCCAGTGATCTATATTTCAAACCCTTACAGGCTCCGAAAAACATTTTCCACTACACTCATCTTCTGCTCAGCTCATCCAAAAACACTGCAAAAAGTGACTGTAATACGTTAAAAGTATGAAATCGCGAAGCAAAGCTATTATTGTTAGCACTGCTCTGACTTGATTCGAACAACTCACGAATGGTAATTTCGATTTCGTTAACATGTATCGCAGCAGATGATCTGTTGTGATCAATGAAGGGGCCTTTTCCCAATGAGTGACGGTGACACTCTATGGTGAATTGAAAGTGTTCCCTCCCTTGCAGTTCCCTCGTTTTTGGCATAAATTTTCATGAATGAGCTGGTTCAGCGGCTGCTCATCGAACTCAACACGGCTCAAGAGCTTATTGACTGAAAGTTCAGGAAAGCTTATCTCAACAGCCACCTTCGCTTTGGGTGCCTTCATTAAAGACAGTTCCCGCTCTCACGCAGGCTCTCATAAGTAGCAGTTCTGGCGTCTCCCTAGCTGTCCCGCCCGCCTTTGGCGGGCGGGACAGCTAGGGAGACGCCAGAAATACTTAAGGGGTATTCTCCGTCGTGAGTTCAATTTTTACACCGAGTTTTCGGTTTTCCCACTACTAGATGGTATAAGCATTGGATAACGCGAAAAACGGTAAGCCAGAGGCGGCAGAATACAGCTTTGCTGGCAGGAAACAAGTATGGAGAACTCGTCCAGAGAGACTGCTAGGTCGCCACTATTCACACTATGCAATCGCGGAGCTTGTCTTTGATGGAAACAAGTGCAGTATACAGAGTACATATCTGCAACATCATACCTGCCAAAGTCGTACATGAGTAATAGGCTACTGATGCCACAGTCTTCAGGTACGGGAAAAGCCTGATCCATGCCCGCTCCCCGCAGAAGTTCCCTGACGAATCTGAACAAATCTTCTGGTGTCTTCAGGCAAATTTTCATGCCAACAGAAAAAACACAGTATTCATAAGCAGTGCATAACCAAAAGCAATAGTTACGCAAGAACCTGAACCTACAAAAGAGATGCGCGTCTGTAGAGAGTCGATTTCTTCTTCATCCCTTCTTTGGGCCCGGACAATCTCACCAATTTCAGCCACATACGTCTGCATCGTCTAGGGGACTTGAGAGCAATTAATAGCCCATTCGAATATGATCAAAAACAAATCTCGGTGTATCCAATAAGATATGAAATACAAGGGGCATTCCAAATATTTACTGCCTTTCTGAGCACACACATTACAGAACAAATGGAAAAATTGAAATGACGGTAACAACATGAGACAAACATGATTAAAACGCGACCCGTTCCAATCAAAATCGCAGCTGTTCACTACAACAAACATTCGATAACAACAACTAACAATATGAAACTAGCTAAACTCCTACAGCATCATGACTATGTACTACATCATTTCAAACGTCTAATGAGTATACAGAAAAAGAATAAAGGTGGAACTACTTTGACTATCTTGAAATTCAATCTCATCTCATAATTTTCAGACCTTAGAAGCCTCCGAGGCTTCTGGCCAGTTCCTCTGGATTTTTCTCCTCTTCCAACTCAGAAGCTTGTGGAACTCCAAGTGTGCGATTATATCCTAATCGAAAAGTCGACCTTTCTGCCGGGTTGGTACACCTTCTTGGTACTTCACTGGCGTGGGATCATAATACTGGAAAAAAATATTAAATTTTTAATAAGGATTTTCTAATGAGCAAATGAACAAGTTTCTGTGTATCTCACAGGACCATCGTAACAAGATTTCCTTTTCAGCGTGCTATTCTACTGAAAATTTCCACAACTTCGTTCAGAGACTCTATTCGTTTATATTATGAACTTTGTAAATGATAGAGGAGCCAGTGGGGTACATGCTCGATGCTCTTCTAAGATTTTCGTAATTCATTCTGAACGTTCCAGTCTAAAATTAACTGTTCCTCAGAAAATGAAGCCGCTAATCGCTTTCCAGAGCGGATTTCCGAATCTGTTTACATCCGAAGATGGAATGGAATTCACCAAATTATACCAATAAGTTCACCATCAATAATTCAACATAACCACTATCGTCTCACTCGAAAATGCATAAGATAATGTAAAGTGAAGAACTGTATAATAGCCCTAAACGTTCTAGAAAAGGGGAAAAGGGCCCAGTAAGACAGTGAGCAGATCTAAAATAAAGCCCAAACAATAATCGAGTGAGTAATTCTGAATGCAACGATATCATTTGATAGAAGGATCGCCAGAATCAAAATCGATCGCGATATGAAACAAATGCATAGTGGTGTATTAACTTTGCCACTCAGAAAAAAGCAGATAACCCGATTGGGGGGATATAACCTCCAGGGATATCATCACAGTTGAAGAAGAAAAGGAAAATTTGAAATTTGAGAAAGAAAAGAAAAACGAGGAAAATCTTCTAACCTTCTTTCCTTGACGATCAATAGCAAAGTCGTAAACTTTGGGGTGTTCAAGTGCTTCTAAAATCTTTGCCTCCAAATTTTCCTCATTTACAAAGTCTCGACTGCGAGAAATTGCATCTCGAACCTTAAACAGTAGTATTTCTTGGATGTAATGAAGGAAAAAATCAACAGTCACGTAACTCCTAACAAACTAGGAGGGACCAGAAAAAGATCTAAATCGGCCACTTCGGGGTTTAAACTACCTCAGCAGTAGCCTCTTTTGCAACTTGGTGTTGCTTTTGAAGAGCTTCGTCGATTTCGGCCAAAATTTCGCGTTGCGTAACCTTCCACTCTTCCTCTTCTTTTCGTGCCCTTGCTTCAGCCTACAAAACAACAGCTCAAATTCTTAGAAATAGGACAAATCTTCCAATCAAGTAGAACTCTAAAAAACTTCTGACACCTTTTCGCGATTGATTCGATCGTTCTCTGCAAGGAGACGATTGAGCTCAGCATCTTCTTCCTCTTTCATTGATTCCACTCCTTTCCCTGCGGCTTCAGCCTGTTGTATTTCTTGACGAAATATCTGCAAGGGAACGGACTCATGCTAGACCTACTAAGGAAGTATCAAATAGAAACCGTTCGAGTCTAATACCTAAAATTTGGTAATTTGGCAGAGTGTGCGACCTTATAGCTATGGATCGAATCTCGCGCAGGTCACCCAAACCTTCCATTTTTTAATGTATTTAATGTCGGCTAATTCGCTTTTGATTTACCTACGATAAATAAAGCATTGACTCGGATATCAGCTGCTTCTGATGATAAAGTGTAGGCCAAACACACGTAGCAATGATTCGAACAGTTCAAACAAAGGCTGAATGCGCGGGGTACCATAAAGTTGAGCACCTAGAGCACTTCCTCATTTATGCTCTCCCCATCAATGTACACTGTTGAATCGATGAAGCTTCAATTCCGACTATGTAGAACAAGAACAATCAGAAATTTTATAACCTCTTTCAAAGAGATGACAGCATTATTGTAAGCATGTCGTCGCCACAGCAGTTCCTTCACATCTTCTGGAGATTGCCATGGAACGTGTACCACATGATAGAGCACCTTAATGAAACAGTACGAAAGCTACCATCAACTTACCAATCGGTTGAATAGGAAGTGCACGAACTCATCTCGTCTGTACACTACAGTATAGTCTAGTTCGCTACCGACGAAGGGGAGTGTCAGGCAGGATGGGTTTGGCCCGATGACAAACCCGTCCTCTGCCAGTTGTTGAAGTGAACAAGTGACAAAACTATATTATA
>MU912947.1:5159-16901 GCA_036418165.1 Cooperia oncophora
GCTCTATATGGGTCGACAGCAAAAATGCAGAATGCCCCCCTCCCCGTCGCCAAACTGCGCTTTTTTTCATAGTTGAACGAGTTGTATCGCTGGAAAAAGTCCGAAAACAATGGATGGCATGTCGAGAAAAAATTGGGTCGGAGGGGGGGGGATCGTCCAAGCTGAAGGAGTGAGCACCTGAGTGCGTGTACCCAGGAGCTTACTTCTAGGCTTTTTGCACTTTCCTGTGCAAAAAGTGGTTCTCGCATTCAGCTAGACAAGTAGGTTAGCTACCCCGGAGTCGCGATCGTGTCGTCGCCCGTTCCGTTCCCTCCCCCACCTCTTGGAGGCTGCCAGCCCGATGGCTCGACACGACAATGTGAAGCAGCAGAGGTGCGAAATCCCCCCCACCCCTCCTCTCTCCCTGCCGTCAACTCCGTCCCAAAATTCAACCCCATTTCACTTGTTTAGCGCAACGAAAGCGTTTGCGCCACTTCTGCGCCCACATTATTATTGAAGAGAATGTGGATTGGGGGACGTAAAAAAGTCAATAACCCTTTATTTGTGCCCCAAGACACCAATCATAACTATCAAGTCCATTATTGTGGAGCATTTTTCCTGGCACGTTCTTTCAAACATAATGTTGCCTCAAAAGGGAGGGTTTTTGGTGGAGGAAAAGGCAATATTTCTTCATAACTGCCAAAGGCAATACCTCGTCATGAGTGCCCCTAGGCAGACCAGTTAGAGCATTATTTTCGAGCAGTTCAGTTTCGATAGTACTTTTTCCATGGCATCAGGGCTCACACAGTAGGGGGTGTCTATAATAGTCCTGGACGGGTTTGGCTAATCGTCCTGGACTAGGTATGGCTAGCTAGTTGTGGTGCAAGTTGACTGCGCGATTAGTTGTATTCAGTCATTATGCTGTAAATAGAGGCTTTTCATAGGTGAGCGGATTCAGTCGCACCATTATCTGCTTCTGCCCCTTCCGTTCCGTTTGCTTCACTTCACTCTTTCACTCGTTTACGAGATATCATCTACCTGTACCGTTAATTAAAATATTGATATTTTTTATAACTATTCTAGTATCATAAGCAACGTCTCCGAAAACGAAAGGATTCGGAAGCGATGCGAAACAGCTCTACTGTATAATCGCTTTTACCCCATTGTGTCATGGACGATTCGATTTCTGGAGAAGCAGTGGTGAACGAAAATGATGACGGTGACGTCACCACAACTAGAGATCCACTTGATGGACATATTTCACCAGTAATTTGTAAAGATGGTATTATAAATAATCTGGAAGGACTTCTAAACTATATTGCATCTGGATGGAAATATCATGTATCGAATACGGATGGTGTAAAACAAGCCTGGTCGAAATTCGACAATGTTACCAACAAAATATGCAGTTTCATGTCAGGTGAGCGCTCGTATAGCACCGAACGACTTCCGCTGCACTCTAGTTTTCATGTTTGTTGTCCTTTTGGTGACTTTCTCGGATGCTCAGGAGTGTGACTGGTTTTTGAGCTAGGATACAGCATTATGATGTGTGAGACGGCTGTGTCAGTGTGACCCCCCCCCCTCCTCCTCCTCCCCCCTTCCCTTCCTATCCTGCCTACTCTCCTTCTAACTTTTCCCCTCTTTCTGCAGCTTTCTCGCGATTTCTCAGAAAAATTCGAATCTACTCAAAAAAAATCATTTTCCTAAAGCGACAAACAACATACAACCTTTTGCTGATTGTGCTCAGTTAACGATGTTCCGTGTATACAAATGCTGATAGACGAAGTCAGTACTTGACCGGCGATTGAATGATGCCCCCCCCCTCCTCCCCCACTGAACGTCCCTTTTTCGGAGATGACTCGAAATTTTTCTTGTGAAAATGTCGGCAAAGTAAGGACCCAGAAAGCGATGGAAAAAAGTTAGCGAGGCATAGGTGGACAAGAACTTCGTGAAATGAAGAGTCATTGCAACCACCTTCCCCCCCCCCCCGCTCGCCCTTTCCCTCTCTCCCAATTTCCTTATTGCTTGCGACCCCCTCCACTAACTTGCCTACTAGCTTCCTAAGTTTTCCCCACTTTCTGCCACTTTTTTTCGTCGGTCGCACCCCTAAGAAAGATGCTTTTGTTTGTTGGCTTTCCTCGATTTTCCTGTTTCGCGAGCTGTTCCCGCCACCCTTCTACGCCAGTTTCCTGAGAAAAGTGTGGAACTCCCCACTGAAAACTTCTCGGAAGTTTCCGGAGAAACTCTCGAAAAGTCGTTAGAGAACTAGAAGAATTCAAGTGTCCAAGGAGTGTAGAAGCTGGGGGGATCTTGTGAGGAGAGGAAGTTTAGCGGTTGAGCGGCCAATACTGAACTCACAGCGAGTGGTGCTCTGTGCCTTTGTGACGGAGCCGAACCAATACATAGCGCATATGAAAAGAGAAAATGCTGGAAAGTCAGCAACTGATAAATTTTTATGCCCGCTCGAAAAAACTCCAGCGGCTGCCCCCCCCCTTTCCTTGCGAGCGACCCAAGACGACCCCCCCCCCTTGAAAGAGCTCTCTCAACGATGCTTTGTTTTAGACAATGTCTTTGCTGGGTCTACATCTAAGGGCCCGTACAGATTGCTTTCGACCACCATCAATATTCCCCATCTCCCTGACAACTGGTTACCTGTCAGGATCATCTCACGTCTAATTGGCAGTCCACTATCGATATGATTCACGAAATGACATCGTTTTCCGGAGTTAAATGTGTTTAACAAGCCGGCAGGTTCCACGTATAATCTTTGTCGTTGAGTTTTTTGTGAATTGCTGACTGCTGACGCTGACTTGGGCAGCAGCGGTAACGAGCCATCGTCGCATCGGTGCTCTCTCTCGCTCTCTCGGATTCGGCTGTGCTACTGCCGTGCTATGCTTCTGCCAGTGTGTCCTCGTACATTAGTGAATTGAATTAATCCTGAGCCCATTGCCCGAAATTGAGGCCTTCCATCTAATTTTCGTCGTTCACCCGTCCCGCCTAGCATTTCCTACGCAGACAATGTCGTGAAATCGAGTGTCATCTATCTGATGAAAACACTCAGGTCATCACTATTGCCGCCTCCTCTCGACGACGTCTCTGCTCTTTCGATTCACTATTCATGCATATAAATTCATTGTCTGTGAAGAGGATACGACGCCAGACTAGGGCTCGTCCTCAAACGCTTGTAGTAGAAAAACAAAAACAACAAAAACAGCGTTTCCAGAAGCTTCGAAGCAGCCGTCTGGGAGCCACAGGCACTTCACAAGGCACGTTTGTTGGGCTTATGAGAGCGAAGGCATGCACACGACGCTCATTACCCGTTATCCCGTGGTTCAATGGGGTAGCGTGTGTGTGTTCCTCCAACTCTCATTAGTGGCTCGTAAATTGCAATTTAGAAAAGTCGCTCGCTTCAGCGCACTCGATCATTTTGGAGGAAGTCACAGTGACTATCAGCAACAACGGCCTGGTCTCAACAATGGCGACAGCAGAAAGCGCTATTTCTAGCGCTGATGTCTTTGATGCGATCGTCAACAAAGCACCTGGTCCTTTAGACATCCCCATAATGAGGGGTATTTCATTGCCACATACAAGTAATTCACATAATATGCTACCGTCAACTACGTCCACTGAACGTCCTATGGTCATCGACGTCACATTGCCCTTTTCATCTACTGCTTGGTTTCTATCGAAGATTTCAAGTAGGCTTTTTCTCATTTTCGCTCTTTCTTGATTGCGGATTACGTAGTAATTCGTCTGTCTAATGCTTGCACGTAAGCACTTCAAATGACGGCTAGTCAAGCGCGATGTCCTTGAAACATAGCGCGAGGTTCACCTCCTGATGGATGTCGCCATCTAAAAGCATGTCCAAAGTCAATATTACGTATTCTCTGCCTGGTCAACTTGTTTAGAACGAACAGCTCAAGCTGCTGCTGTTACTGGCTAGCCCTCATGAGGGTAGTTATTTCAGTTTTAGCCGCCGAGTACCTTTACGTGGTTTCCGCTCAGCCGGCTATTATCTGAGCTATTGAGACAAGAGCTTAGCTATATTCATTGGTATGTGCGGCTGCCCTCTATTGAAATTGTCCACCACTCTTCAACATATTATGAACGTCGTCTAAGGAATGCGTTCACGTTTACTATCAATCTGTCTACTAATTACAAACGTCTCCAATATCGTCGCTCAGTTTTCACTAGAAAGCTCACCCAATTCGTCTGCTGTCACTCGGAATGTCACGAAACTCAGTAAAACTCGTTCACGACAGCTCTTACCTTTTTTGGAAAGCGATTTTATGCGAGATAATGTGCTTTCTGGCGAAGGTAACGACCGAACAGAGGCTGAAACGAGCCTTGACATTGAACTTTCCCGTCGCAACGATGTCGCTTTTACTGCGAAACAAAAGAAGAAAACTAGCCGGGCCTATTCAGAGTCCGCTGTTCGTCGAACGCCAGTCTATAGCCGCGAAAGCATTTTCTCGGCTGTTATCAATACACTTTTGGGACCAGGCAATAATTTTAGAAATCAGCTTATCCTTTCAGGGTTTATACTTATTTTCTTAGAGAATTTTGCTGACATCTGATTATTTCAGCTCTGGTCGGACCTCCAACAAATGTTCGTGTTGAAGCCACGTCGAACAGCTCGGCCGTGGTGCAATGGGACTTTGAAAATGGACAGGTGATTTTATTTTTTGGGGTAGAATTAGGTTTTTTGGTACCAAATACTCTTGCTTTATTTGTTTTACCAGTTTGGACCGCGTCGCTGCCCCAAGGCACATCATTTCTATAAGGAAAACCTGCGTCTCCCACCTTCCTTCCACGGCTTTCGGTGTAGTGGGGGGGTGGGCGGGAGGGAGAGAGAGAGGACATGGAGCAGACATCCGATCAGCTATCAGAAGCAGGGGACGTCGTTGGGGATCCCCAGTGAGGCGGGGGTCGTATTTGGTCGATGGAGGTAGAAATGGTCGTGTTTGCTTTGAAGATTTTTTTTTGTTTTTTTTTCACGTGCGCTACCTCCCTACCTGCCCCCCCTCCCCAACTTACCCTGGCACCGCTTGACGAGTTTTTTCTTGAGGAGTAGAGTGGAGAAGTAGAGGGATTCTTAGCCAAAACTACGAAAAAGTAATGGGTACTTGGAAGAATTCAGGGAGAGTTCAGAGGGGACAAGAAAGGGGGGAAGGTCGCGCCACAAGGGGGAACTGTGAGGGGGGCCTTACTTTACGAAATTTCTTCACAGCTGCAGGACATGCCCTGATTAGAAGTAGCAAAAAAGCAGCGCCGATTGAAGGGTTCACAGGGTATCTAGATCAACTGGAAGGGGTGAATCAGCGACAGGAAACTGCCCACCGCGTCAAGTACAACCCACGTCCCTTCCTCATCAGGGTTTTTCACCAATTATGCGCCCTGACCTCAAACTTCCCAAACCCGTTCTCATAAAGGTCGATTTCAGGTTGATGGCTTTGTCGTGAAGTACATGCATGAGCCGGGAGGGCGATCAGATACTGAAAGATGGACAGCCCGAACAGTGATGAGCCCGACGTCGCGACATCTTGAAGTTCCTCATCTCACAGCTCACAAACCTTACGCGTTCTGTGTTCTGGCCATTAAGAATAATGTAAGTTCCAAGCGCATTTAGCGCCACTTTTCGGTTTTTTTGCGCGATTATCCAAGCGAGAGTTGAATTTTTCCAAGAAATTGCTGCCCTTTAAAAGGTAATTGCGTTTCGCTCATATAAAATTCACGTACTTGTCGAGTGAGAATGTTTCAATTGATGTCATTTTCTCGGTTTTCCAAGTAGTTGTGGCGAGGAAGCAGTTTTATAATGATCTAAAAACCAAGCAGATTGAACTTTATGGATCAGCGGCTCAGTACTAGAAATTGAAAAAAGAAATCGAAAGTGCATAGTAATTACTGTTCTTCACATGATTGACCAAAAGTACGCACTTTCACGCCATTTACTCCTCAGGCGTAATATGTCGAAATGAATCTCTCTCAGTACTCCATACGTGGTAATGGAAATAAAAGGGCGTTGGGTTTTTTGCTCACAGTTCTGCCAGGAATGCCATTTAAATGCACTTCAAAATCGTCGAAGACACCCTTTGAAGGTGGAGCCTTTTAGTGGCCACTGTTGCATAGGCAAGAGGCCAGAATAAAGAGAGTGAGAGAGAGAGAGAGAGAGAGAGCTGGGAATACTACGGAGATGATCCCACGCAAAAATGAGCCTTGCTCATTATTGTGTATCAACAGGTTATGTATATGGATGCGCAGCTGGGCGCTGTTTGGCCTGGGAGAGGCATTTCACGCTTTTGCTTGATCCTTTTGCTAGTTCCTCGTCACGGCCTCGGTGAGACCAGCACTGCTGTGAAGCTGCAAAATTGTACAGATGAGCTCCTTTAGTTATCGGAATTCACAGGCCTGAACTAGCCTCGCTACAAACCATTTAGTGCTCCCATCAAGCCGAAAAGCGCTGTGTTGCTCTACAGACGGTGTCATATTACATGTAGCTGTTGATTTTATTTACATCCTAATGTGTCCAATGCCATATCTTACCCCGAATGGGTGGAGCAACTCTAAGGGGCGGCGTTCACTTGACTAGTGATTGCTTCAGCGCTCTTATTGAGCCGGGAAAGTGTGGGACATCCCTCTGAGACTAGGTGCTCTGGACTAGTTAGGATCTATACGATTCAGTTAATCGTCTAATCTTCCTCAAAGCGGAAGAAGGAAAAGGTTCTGCTAAGCAACTGTATCCAGATCGGCCTTCTTAGGGTGATTTGATATTTAAATGGCTTTTAATTTGCCTAGGATTCAAAGAAGCTTTTAGAGTTTCTCTACGGAACAATCCCATGTTCCGTGTTTCTTGTGTTCGCCTTCGTTATTTGGTTACTCTGTTCTAACGAGGTGTTAAGTGGATCGATACTTGTTGGACCAACTCTCACGTCCATTGCCTTCCAAGAGTAAGATGATTCACCGGAGAGGCATGGCAACGTTACCCACCTATACTCGTTATTGATGGGTAGAACAATTTTTGAAACAATATAGGAGGTTATTCGGGATATTTGACCGATAGATGTCGATTCCGTGAGGAAGAATTTCGTTCGTAAGAACGTCTTTTTGTTAAGAGAAGTGCGAAAGATATGCCTCACTGAGTAGCGGATGAAGCTTTTGACTTCGTTCAGTTCCTTTTCACTATCCATCACGCATTCTTCTTGCACTTGGACGTAGTGGCACTTACTGTAGTGGCTAGCCCGAGTAGAATTAGCGTTATTGTCCTACCACACAAATATGGTATCAATCTACCTTCCGCGCGAACATGGGAGGCTTGAGGAGCCGTTCCGGGAGGTCTTCCCCACGTCGCCTTCGTGACAAGTTAGGAGGTACCATCAGATAGGGAGGAGGTTGTTAGTGGCACCTTTTCTCACTAGTAACCTCCTCCCTATCTGATGGTAAGTGGGTGCTACCTATTAATCTGCTAGAAGTGGGATTCAAACGAAGATCGGAGGAGCACGATTACTTACTGGTGCCGCTACACTGGCTTAATCCTCTGTTGGCTCATGGAACTCATTGTGTGGACCCAAATGCATGGGTAAACCTTCCTGATTATGAGTTGAACTGGAGCACCGGCGAGATTTCCAGAAGATTCGGTAGATTTTTCCATGTCTGTCGTTCTTGAAACCAGGGCATTAGTATTGAATTGTGGGAGTTTAAAGGCTTCGCTGAGGGCGATTTTGCTGGATTCTCAGGCTCATTAAAAAGACCTATCAGGCGCGAAACGCTGTGCCACTATATAAGCTCTGTCTTTTGCCCTCGAAAAGTAGTCCTCGGTATGACTGAATAGCTTCCGTAGTGCTTCTATCAAAACTGCTGTAATCTCCGCGGGTATAAGTGATGTAGTACCAAGTGGTGCCGCTTTCTACACAATGAATTCGGAGGTCCAATCGCCCTGCCCAGCCAAGCTTCCCATCCCTTCGAGTCTGGCTATGGGTACCATAATTCGTTTGTGAGAACAAAAATACTGCACACAGGGCCGTCCTCGCAGGTGATGCAACGTACAAGGTGCGAAATGAGAAAGCATCCAGAATGGGTGGCATTAGAATGGGCGTTGATTGGCTTGGGAGGGGCAATTTCCATCACTGATAGCTTTTGTGCTAGTTTCCGTTGAATTACGAGTTACATCTTGGTGAGACCTGCAGAGACTATCGCAAAAGTGAACGAACCCTCTGCTATTCCATAGTTTAACGATGGCTGGAACAGGTTAGCGGGCGCTGTTTATCGACGGGGGGGGGCATTCTGCTTTTCATAGATTTGCCAACCCATCTAGGTACCCTTTTTTCGAGTTGACACGTTTTAGGATGGTGGCTAGACGATCTTGCTCCAGCTTCACAAGCGTTCACAAGTTTTACCAGAGTGAGATTTGTAAAACCGGAACCAGGGAAGCAATTATAATACAAAATGCCCCCCCCGCTCCGCCTCGTTGGGAAACAAAATGCCCCACCCAGCCCAACTGCACCGTAGAATGTGCGGCTCATCCCAAACAGGTCTTGACTTGATAAGGCAACTTTTGCTCCCTCTTCAGTCGCCAGAAATGAGTGCCCCGGGAGAGCTAAGTAGGTAAACTGAGCATCTCCCGGTTCTCGGTGATATTTATGAAACCGTTCACTTTTTTTTTCTGATAGCTCCCACTTTTGCTGACTTCCATAGCGAACTTTCATCCGGGAGGTCTCTCGCGTTTCGATTAACTCCGAAGCTTTTATCTTCTACTGGATTCGACACGACACGTTGTGTACGTTCTTCAGCACACTCGTCGTTGATTGAATTTTCTTGCTGAAAATTAGTTTCGTACAAGAAAAGCGATCACTTCTTCGAATTGCGTCAGCACTAGATTAGCACTCCGTGGCAGGGTTTTCACAGTGTTTTTTCGTTGGTTGAAAGGCAATGAAAACTTTTGCATTGATCAATACCTATGAGAGATGTTACACGCATTTCGGTACAGAATCGCAGTGAGTTTGAAGGTTTAAACGCATATCGAACGCAACCCGAAAGCCGCGGGTCCCTCATACCAGCACTGTGGAGGGGGGGGGCTTGTGAGCGCGTGCTACTTCCCATTGTCGCGCTCGCTGCATTGCAGGAGTTGACAGGTATTCTTTACGAGATTTGACCAGTGGTCTCCAGAACACTGTCTGGTATCACTTCATGACTTCACCTGATTCCACATATGTCTACATGATGGCTTGACATGACGGTGGGGTAGTACGAGTGCACAATGACCTCCCCCCAGCTGAACCGCGCTGCGTTTTTGCCTATTCATCCACTTGCGCGGAATATCCGATGAACCAGCTGAAGCCTGTTTTCCTTACAAACCGATTCAGTATACCACAGAAGGGAGGAAGAGTCAGCTGCTTCTTTTTTCTCTTTTTATCTTGGGTTAGAGGCGAGATTATCTGATCCCAATCATTTTCATGGGAAGCAGCGCCGTTCCCCATTACACCTTCCTTGCCTTTCACTAATTATCAGTATTTTCATTGACTACTGATGAAAAGCCCTTGAGGAGAGAGTGTACAAGGAGATCTCTGTAGTACAGAGATTACCAGGCTATCCTGATGACCATGAGATCCAGGGTTCCAGCTTCTGTTTATGACCAAGCTTTTCGCCCCCAATCTAGATTTGTCCGCTGCGGGTGCTGAGGCGTTTTAAGGGGGGTAGGGAACGGGACTGGTAGGCCCCAGCCCGTTCACCTGCAGTTGTTGAATAGGGAAACAACGCTGAGGCTGGGTGAAGAGCGTGCTGGCGTCGCGCCAAACCCAACTCGCCCCCCGCCTGACACGCTCAAAAATCCAACGCGAACAGTACGGCGAAGGTTTGACGTGTACTTCAACAGGAACTAGCAAACGTGCAAAAATGCCCCTCCCAAGCCGAACAACGCCAACAAAACTGTAACTTCACATCCTTGCGATAACTAAATTGATCGAGAACTGCGGTGATAAACGGGGGTTGTCATGACAAACAAGTTCCAGCTGACACTTTGAAAATTTGATTTTAATTGCGTTTTTTATGCTGTTTGTTTTTCAGCGTCAAGGAGCGTGTTCGGATCCACCAACGTTACTTGAAAGGCTCACACCCACGTATATGGTGCAGAATCTCGTGGTGGAATGGAAGACGAGTAATTCGGTTAAGCTGAGGTTAATGGTTGCACTGCGAGACGCTCACTTAGACTAATTGATTCCTCTTTCATTAATCTCTGCGTCGTTTCAGGTGGGATTACAACGGCCCAGTTCATGTCGGGTTTTATTTGAACCATACGGGAAAGAAGGAGTACTTCGATCATACGTTAGCGATGAAAAGCATGACAACACCTGGATTTAAGCATGAATTGGATGAGGGCAGTCGGGAATATCTGTAAGTTTACCTGGCTAGGTTTACCCAGCCTGGATTTCTCTGGCGGTGCTGAATTTAGAGAAGTTTTCCTATTTTAGCTGGACAAATCTTCGCCCATACATGCAATATACGTTCCATGTGGGTGTCCGGACTCTTCCGCCAGGTGCTCGCCAATATTGGCCCAAGGAAGTGCGTTCTTTTATTCGGACCTTCTTTACCTTGAAAAGCCTGAGAGTGTTCATTCAAGGTTGTGATTGTCACCGATCCCACGGGTCCTCCGTTCGTTTTCCCTCCCGAGTTGGACGAGGTAATCTCGAATGGAATGGGTGGTCGACCAGGTCAAGTTGTGATCAAACTGAGGCCTGCGTCCGAGGAATATGGACCAATATCTCATTATTGGTTGATCATAGTTCCTGGAAACTACTCCAAGGTTGGTTTCTTACTGTAGTTCTAAAAACTAACAGTGGTGGGACATTTTGTTGATTACTGCAGCATGCCATCCCTTTGTTACGTCTTGTAACCTCCTGTAAAAGGGAAAACTTCGAGTTTGGTTTTTACGCCATTTCTTCAATTTTTTGGGGCAGTTTGGCTTGGTGGGGGCAACAAACGGTACTCAGCAACGTTTGTAGAGTCCTTATCATGAAAACTTGTGAGCTTTTGTTACCAAAGTTGCTCACTTGTAGCATCATGCAGCTTCACAAGAGTTCACAGGTTTCACCTAATTGAGACCTTTTGATTAACATGAAGAAAAGGATCTAGCGAAAGTGCAAAATGCCCCTCTCAAGCTGAATAGCGGATTTTTTTTGTAATGGACGACATTTGATGCGAAGATAATGCGGAGAAACGATATTAGCCATGAGTGAGAGTTTTTGTCCAAAGCTAGAAGGGAATGAGCTCGAGGGTGGATAATCAATTTTTTTCGCAAGAAGGGTTTTTGCCAAGGTCGAACGTGCGTCGAAGAGTCTTTGACGAATCATTTTCGATGGGGGTCATATTTGCCGGACAAATAATGTTCGGTTGCCAGTTTTCTGGTTCCAGGCGTGCCACAGACCCCGTCCCCCTAACCTGGCTGCGCTGTGATTTTTTTTGTTTTCGATAGTTGTAAGGACGCGTACCAATCCTCTCGGCGGGGGGCGTCATAGCTGTGCAGGAAGATAATTCGGTCGTGCGCCGTTTCATGAGAAAGTGATCTGATCCAGAGGAGTTGACAGCGACGCAGTTCGAGTTGGTGAGGGCAACAAACGATGTCCAGCAAAGTCTGTGAGGTTACTCTTCCGACCGAGATTGCTCACTTCTACCATACCTCAACTTCACAAGAGTTACAGGCTCCACCGAATTGAGACGTTAATTAAAATAAACTAGAGATGATAAACATAAATAAATTAAAATAAACTAGAG
>MU912947.1:27049-47069 GCA_036418165.1 Cooperia oncophora
CACGATAGCAAACGGAAAAAAGTCACAGCCGTTGTAGATCCCTCTCTTTCGTGTGCTGTCATTTCTGGAGAAGGGCACGAGAATGAGGAAAACGCAGAGGTTGTGAGACTCCACCCATCCACTGATCGCGGAACACGGTCCCTTTTTTGCAAAGATCTGAGTCTGAGGAATCCTTGTCACAATCACTGTGTTCCGTTGTCGCAGCGGATGTAGGCGAAGCTCTGTTTGTAATGAAAATCTTGCGCCCGCCGTTTTCCGCATTCTCCTAGATTTACTGCCATCACGAGAAAAATCTGCCAGCGAAAAAGGGATCGAAAGTTTTGAGAATAGCAGTGGACTCACTCCCGGATGAATTCCTCGTTCTCTCAAGGCTGTATTTTCGAATCAGACTAGATTATCCTTTTTCAGCACTTGTCAACGCTGAAGTGGGCAAATTCTCGATGTTCCGTGGCGAATTTGTCGGCAAATCGTCATAAGAATCGACAGTCTGCCGCTGTTCCATATGATAGCAATCGAGTGATAATGCAAGTTATTCCTGGTGTGGAAGGGAGTGACTACGTCAATGCCAGCTGGGTGGACGGTTATCGGTAAGTTTGGACCTCATCTGTTCAGTTACACTCATAACTATCGCCTATAAACTCAATGTTTTAGGGAACGGTGTGCTTACATCGCAACGCAAGGCCCTACGGAGCAAACGGTCGCCGATTTCTGGCGGATGATATGGGAGCATGATTGCGCGATAGTCGTAATGCTCACAAAGACGTGGGAGATGGGCAGGGTTAGTTGCAGCTTTTTGATAGCCATGAAAAAACACTTGTGAAACTTCTTATTAGCCAGAATCCACGGTAAGCTGACCAGTTAGCATTGATATTCGCTGTTGTAGGGCTGTAGAGGTACAGCGAAACCCATCAGGAGGTGGAGGTGTTGGTTAGCCCCAAAAGATATCATTTGTGAAATGTTGGTTGTTCTTGTTTCACGCGCGGCATATACTCCTTTTTCCTCAACCCTGTTGGTGGCCCTGCCCGGCGAAAATGCTATATCAGATAGCTGACTCGATCCTCGACGGCAAAATTTCCGGGCAAAGAGGGTCGTACCGAAGGGCCAATCTGGCGGGTGTCGTTCCTCCATCCCACCTATCCCGATCCTGTCTGTAGCGTTTGAATAGTTGTCTTTAGAAGTCTTAGCAGCGGAGCGATCCGCGCTAAATAGAATAATGGACTGGAGCTCTCCTCTTTGAAGATCTTTGGAATCACCCCTCAAGGATGACGACCTTGCTGGCCAAAAAGTGGGCGGAATCAGGCCTATCACTATATCTTCCTCGTCTTTGTACCCCTCCACATTGAACTTCAAAGAAGGGGACTATGCCACTAAGGAAGGCGTAATGGTGGGCCTGACTTCGCCTGTGTGATCAGGCCGTGATTACCCCTTGAAGTTAGTGTAAAGGCAAATGCTGGCTCTTTCGAAATCCTTTGTCTGTATTTAAATCTAGCTCGAAGTCAGGTGACCACGAGTGCTGGGCATTTCGCAGGAGGGCTGAGGCACACTTGTTTTGTGGATAGGGATGGAAAATAAATTGAATCTGAGGGCAGCTGAAGGGCTTCTCACACATTCTTAGGAAAGTTTTTTCGATGCAGCTTTCAGGATAGCATCTAGGGATTCTGGCTAATATTTCAAAGAAGCTACTACAATCACCACTGATTTCTACTGATTTCAGAGCCGATGTTGTGAATACTGGCCACAAGAGACGGGAGCACAAGTTGGACAGTTGGTGGTTGAACCGATTGCCGAGTACAACATGCGAGAATATATTCTTCGTGAATTCCGTCTCAGTGATGTTCAGGTGAATATCTTTTCGACTTTGACCCTTTTTGTGGGAAACTGGGGATTTGAGTACCTTTATTCTATCCTTTGCAGTCCGGTATCACGCGTACCGTGCGACATTTCCAATATACGGAATGGCCAGAACAGGGTGCTCCAAAATCGGGCGAAAGCTTCTTGGATTTAATCCAACAGGTAATTTTGTTTGTTAGTTTCGGGAGAAAAATCTATCTTATCAGAAAATCTCATCTTTTAATTACTTTTGATCCTCTATCAAAATGAGCGTTGCAAGCATCCCATGGCAATAGCGTTTCTTCTTCTTCTTTTAGGGTCTCATTGCGATAGGTCGCCACAGCGTGCGGGTCAAAATGTCCGAGTTGCACTCGCAGACGCCAATAGCCTCAGAGGGGCTTATTAAAAGACAGACCCCCTCATCACATGTTGTAGATAGAGGCATTCAATTACACTCCCCAAACGATTTTTCTGAAACCCTTGTCAGCCTCGCTGTACGAGTTCTGCGGGCCTGCTATTTTATGACAGCAAAGCGATATCCTACCGCTCCTGGCTCACTCAGGATACTTCGCGTCATACAGTGACAATTTTATACAACAGAAAAAAAACGAAATACACGAAAACTATATTGGTTAGAGAAAATGAGTGGCCTTCGAGTTTTGGTGGACGGGAGAACTAGAGAGGCGTCTGAACTGCCACTTATGAGGCCGCAGCGCCTTCGGTACTCACTGTGAAGCTGGGAATGTGGGACAATCTCAGAGACTGCGGACCTGATTATTTGAACAAGGGAGGACGCCTGCGAATCTGTTCTCACTGTCAGAGGACTCATTGTGTAAAACTCGAACTTATAACGAAGATAGCGGTTTTGTATGAGCTTGAAAGAGGCAAAAGCGATCCGGAGTAGGATAAACCGATTCCATTCATGGTAATCCCATAAGCAATGCGATTCCCAGTTTTGCACTATGGGTCCTTGAAATGCTTTTCCTAGGTTACTATGTCCCTGGCGCGGCGGAAAACGGCAGATTATGAAGGTTAGAATTAAGAGTTCCGTTATCTGGTAGTATGCCTTCTACATGCATCAAGATGTGGCTATTTATAGCCATCATCAGTGATTATTAATCGCGAGTATCACGGTCTACGCAGAGTGGCACGATTTAAGGGAAGGGGGTGTGAATGGAGAAGTCTAAATTGCGGCGATGAGGGGAAGGCACCGGCGCGAATAGTGTGTCGCATGCGGCGTTAGCACAAGAGCCATGACTGACTTGGCAGGAGAACGGTGCAGAAATTTGGGACAGTTAGCTAGGAAATGCTGCGATCTTGTTTCTCTTTGTGTCATTCGGATCTTCTGTCCATCAAACATCATAATTCAGATGAGATGTCAGCCTTTTTTTGTAAAAGCCTCGTAAAAATGTCTTATCAGTTATTTTTCTTTTGTATTTTATATTTATAGACTGTTCCATTTATCTTGGCAGTAAATGAAACGAATGAAATGAAATGAATGAGAGATATTTCGCATTGTCCTGTTTCAGGTGCATCGTACGAAAACTCAGTTCGGAGTTGACGGTCCGATTGTGGTCCATTGCTCTTCTGGAGCTGGACGAACGGGTGTATTTATTGCATTGTCGATTATCATCGACCGAATGCGACTGGAGCATGTCGTCGACGTGTTCACAACGGTGAGTGGACTTTCGGTTCTTGTTGCGCAACTTCCAAAGGAACATCCCACGCTGACCATGTGGGCGGAGTCACTCAAACTTCTTTGACCTTCGCATTGATGAGCTTTTCCTTCTCATCAATACACCAGTAGCAGCCTTACCGTGCACTAAGCCAAATAAACGGCGCCACCAGGCTATATCGTGGTCATGGTGGAGTGGTCCAAGTGACTCCGCGTATGTCAGCAGAGTGAAATGCGCCTTTAGCTGCTTGTCAGGGCATGTCGTTCCCTGGGGAATCTTCAGCGGGGGAGGTCGTATATGGTCTCCTTTAGGGTGCTTGAAAAATTTCCTTAATAGTTGACTTTGCCTTTTTGCGCGCGCTATCCACAAAGTTGGGAGAACCATTGGGCAGGGTGCCGTGGTTACTGTTCCCTTCAAAAGAGGGATCGTATCGCCTACCCCCCCCCTCCCCGTCCTAGTTGGCGGGCGCAAGTCAAAGAAAGTCCAGACATATTATTATTTTCGATAGTTGAATTCAGTGGCTGTTCGGTAGCGCCCCTCCCCACCACCCTCACTCGACGACAAAACTTTGAGGGAAACTTGTAAACTCTTGTAATATTATGAAAAAAAGTGGTGAGAAGTTGGAAAAAGTCAGTAAGATGGTAGGGAGCATGTGGAGAGGGGGAGTCGTACAAAGCGAGATGTTATGGGGTCCTATTTTGCAGAACATTTCCCTCCCGAGAAGATGTTCCTTGTGTGTTGCTCTGGTTTGCCGCTCTAGTGCTTGGGCCATTCCAAGAATATTTCTCAGCATCGTTTTCTATAAGGTTGCAATTTTTCAGGTGAAATTGTTACGAACTGAACGGCAGAACATGGTGGAAGATACAGAGCAGTACCACTTCCTTTATCTTGCCGCCTTGGAATTTCTTTCATCGTACGAGCACTATCCGACAGCCTAGAATCGCCCATAATCATTTCCCCAGTTTCCCGTTCCCATTCCCCGATTGCACATAACTCCCAGTGGCCTCTCTGTTCTCACCTGTTTTGTTGCACCTGTCCAGTGCAATGTGTCACGGGTATTTTCTATTTGTATCATTTCGTTGCACGACTGTCACCATTGTCTCTTCGTCGACTACGGGTAGCGTTGATCCATTTCTGATTCTGTGTCTTCGGCTTGTTGTTTTTTTACTAAATACTCTCTCTATTTCGCTTATTTATTTGTATGTATATTGGTATTCGATCTGAGCTGTTCTCTAAAAAATGACTAATTTTGCTTAATGGGGGCGGGGCGAAAGACGATCTAATCGATCTTTCGCTCGTTTTCGTTTGTAACAATGTTTTTTGTATTTTCCTTTGCTCATTTTCTACTCTCTCAATCAGTGAGCCTCATCCCTGCGCCAACAATTTGGGGACCATTTCCTATGGAAGAGATATCGGTCCCCCACGAGCTAACACTATTTTGCAAAGTTTGTTTAGAGATTGTTTGAAGTTGACATATGACCTTTATAAGACAAAGTCTAAAGTGATCTTCAATAAAGCTATTATATAGTTGATTCGATTTTTTTTGGGAAAAAGCCTTTAGGACCGCCTAAGAATATCGCACTCTATCATCAACTGAGCTTCGCCTGTGGTGAAGGCATGTCTTGAGGGGTGGTACTGGTCACTGAGCCTGACGCTCCAGCGCTGTCTCCTACAAGACCCCGTAAGATAGCGCAGGATCTTAAATTCACTTCTTTCCTTCCTTGGCTGTCGTCCTACCCACATTTCGTAGCGCAGGATCTTAAATTCACTTCTTTCCTTCCTTGGCTGTCATCCAACCCACATTTCGACTCGAATGCGGCCCCTCTTGTAAACTCTGCCTTGCCTGTGCAGGGCACATTCTGCCCTCGAGGAGAAATCTCGCAGGGTGACATCCCGTTCAAGCTGTAGCGCAATATAGGTTCAGTGGCTCCTCCTTTTCCAGTGACTCCGCCTCCAGACTCCGCCCCTAATGACCGACTTCCAGTGAAAAATGAGATTGCAGGACGAAAAAGCATGATAATCGCCACTTGTACGATCGTAGAAATCTTATCGGTGAATCAGCCGTGCATATGAGGGCGTAGTTTTGGAGATTGATTGGGCACGTACAAACTGGGATCGAAATGGGGTTCTATCTAGGGCAGGTGGCATGTTTTTGTGCTTTTTTTTTGTTCACAGTCGAGTTACTCAACCCCTTGTCGTCTATATGGAACCCCCTAATCCACCATCTGAGATGGCGAGTAATCGCGTGCTTTGCCTTTTGGGACAGTCCACGCTCCCGAGCAATTCGCAACCGTCCTTCGTTGTACAAGTAATCTGGTACTCAGCCTCTAAGAATGTCCCGCCTTAACTGCTCTACAGGAAGTGACGAAGGCGCTGCGGCCTATAATGAAATCAGCGCCTGTAGCAGTATAGTTGTTCCGCCCACTGAAACTTGGAGGTTATTTTCTGTCACATGTTGAGTTTTTACACGTCGCATTTCAGTTTCAACACCGCGTTTTCGTTTTTTTTTTCCACTCTTAGATGGTCTATCCATTGGATGAGTTGAAGAAATGCAGTGAGCCAGAGCGGCAGGATATCGCTTTGCTGGCATAAAAAGAGCCGGTCTAGGGAACTCGCACGCTCAGCGATGCTCCTAGCGCCACGGAAGAAAATGGAGCTGAGACCGGTGCTGAGGTGGAAGAGGAAGCTGAAGAGGTTGATGCCGCTGACGAAGCTCAGCAGCGCGATGATGAGGCATGTATTACAAAGGCATATAAAATACGTGCAGTAGTTAGTCAAGTGAAGTACAGTGCCTACAATGTAGTTGTTAATAGTAAACTGTAAGTAGTTTCAGGGTTCCGAGTACATTCCGAGCAGCAGTGACTCCGACTGTAGCTTCGGAGCTCGGTTGCTCAAAAAGACGAAGGAAGCAGATTTGGCGAGATATTATCTCGTGCAGGGCGCCTTGCTGCTAACTCTGTTTCGTTTCTGTCCCCAATGCGGGCATCGGGTGGGCAGAACGCAACTGAGGGCAGTGGGCACTGCAGCTGTAGTTCGGTATGTATGTGACACGTGCTCCATTCGGCCCCCGACTGTGAAGAAATGGGCGAGTCAAGAGCGAGCCGTAGAACACCCCAGTGAGCGCAAGTATAAAGGGAACGTCATCGCAGCCGTATCCGCCATAACTACCGGCCTGCGATTCGTGGTTAGTAGTAGATGTTGTTCGATGAACTAGAAAATATGAAGAGTACTTGCGGAGTTCAGGAGCTGGAACGGTGGGCTCAGCAGATGGGTCTGGCGATGTTTTCACGAACATTCTTTTACGGAATATTTGAGTGGACAAAGCCAGCCATCGAGTCAGTGTACCGCGCTCACCAGGGGTTCGTGATTGATATGGTGAAGAGAGCTTATAAGGTAATGCGGAGGAGTTTGCAGACATTCTCTCAATAACTATAATCTTTATTGAATACAGGAGGGTGAGGGTCTTCATGTGGCTGCAGACGGAGCCTATGATAGCAGAGGATACTCGGCCATGATTGGCAAAGTGGTGGTGTCTGATCTGCGCACTAGGCTCGTTCTCCATACAGGAGTGCTGCATCGATCTGAGACTGGTGAGGTGACAAAGAGTATATGTCAACATACGCAGGAAACAGATATTCCAGAGAACATCAGCACGCGTATGGAGATAGAAGGAATTGGGCGGCTACTGCGATGGATGAAGGAGGAAGGACTTCTAGTATCCTCGACCGACCGTAGCCGTGCACTGGGTGCCGCTCTGCGCCACATGGAGCCTGAGCTCGGTGCCATCCGCCATTACTACGACGGATGGCATCTTGTGAAGTGGTTGGGCAACGAGCTCAGGAAGGTAAGAGGTAGCCATTCACGCGATGTGGGAACAACGATGACGTAGTTTCTTTTGCAGGCATCGAAGAAAGTGCGATGCGATAGGATTGCTTTGGGCGGAGAAGGTGAAATCGCACTTATGGACAGCAATACAGCAAAGAGGAGCGTGTTCAGGAGAAGAAGTTAGGGCCATGTTCAACATGTCATCAAGCATGTAGCTGGCTTGCATGAGTGGCCTGAGGTCTCCGATTCTCTCTACTAATTGCTATCACTTGATGACTGAGGAGCTTTCAGGACGAAGTGACAGGGCCGTATACCTCCTGCGCACATGCTCCTCTTCCAGGTCCGCAGCCCGGAGACATGAGTATGGATAGCGAGGCATATAGAAAGTTCCGCGAGGTCGTTCTTACTGAGTCTTTCCAAAGAGATTTGGTAAAGGTCAGTCCGTATGGAGGCACCTCCATATGCGAGACTAAGAATGCCTTGGATAGAATTTACTGCCGAAAGGAGATATTCTATCCAATCGAGACCTACCCCCTCTTACACCATGATGGCCACAATGCACATCAATACATTGCGGTTAGCTGAGATGAGCGGGGAAAGGACGGTGGTGAGGACATGCAACATCCAGCGGAAGTACCTCAGGAGGAAATCGAAGCTGGTTCGTTAAAGGCACAGTTCGCGACCGCAAATTGCGGGAACTCAAATAGGCACAAAAAAGTGCTAAGTATCTGATTAGCGGAGAAAAGCAGCAGAAAAAGCAGTCCGAAATGTTATAGAGAAAGATAACATAGTGGCTACTAGCTAGTAGCTAGCAGCCGGTGAGGGGCATGGGCCTAAGGGGTGTCCATGGGCCTAATTAGTCAGCTTCTAGCGGAGTTCTTGCCGTTTTTCACATTTTGAAAGTAGCGCAGCCTAAAAAATCGCCTTCCGTATCGTCCGACACATTTGAGAGGTCATAGCCTTCTTTTATTGCGGAATGTGCCTTTAAGTCCAAGCCCAAACACCTTTGGAGAGACGTGGTACTGAGCGAGGTACTCAAGGAACGTCTCATGTCCTTGGAGGCTAAGAAACGAGGTGTCTCGCCCAAGTGGGTTGCGGATCTGATGGCTGCCGAAGATGAGTACGAGTTAGAGCTGTGACTCGGTAAGAAACATACATTCAACTCTTATTATCTATTTCTATCACCCTTTTCACAAACAGCCGTTGTCCCATTCAACACTTTCCCATTCTTGAGGAGCTCCCTAAAAGATTTATCCAAATACAACAGCCTGAGGTGGACAGCAGCAGAATATTACCTTGGTACTCCTGTACTTGAGGGGAAAGCGTCCATAATAGCCCCCCGTACGCAGGCCGGGAGCTCATATCTTCTCCCGAAACCGAGGCGTCCATAACACCGACCCAACATAATGCGCCGTAGGCGCAATAACGGCCCTCAGGACCTGAATAGCACACATTTCAGATTGCAGCCAGCTTTTTTGAAAGAAACCTCGCCTGTTTTCGTCCACAACTGGTGCCTTTGCCTTCTTCCTTTCCACCCTTAGGTTGACCAGCAGTACGCGAAGCGTCTGAATTACGTGCAAAAATACCTGCACCATCGGCTATCAGATAGGCTACCTCAGGGTCTAACACCACTTTATGAAACGAAGGATGCTGGTCAATGCATTCTCCACCGTCCTTCAACTTTTTTCTCTAAGCCGCCTCTCAACGCTTTCCGTGCCCCTGTCCTTCTTCCAGTGTTCTCGAACGCAGAAACGTTCTCGCGATCCTGGTGAAGACGACTTAACAGCGACCCGCCCGAGCGAGGCACGCTGTTTTCCTGCCTGGATGGGGGTAGTTCCTACACAGAAGAAGGCATGACCTAAAAACACACTCATACTTATTGATTTCTATATTGATTTCTCACCTTTCATTATCTTTAGCCTTTCTTCGTGCCTCCCTCTCTCTCCACCAGTTCCGGATCAGGATTCCCCATCGCAATGGGACATGGGATTCCCCTACTGGATTCCATCACTGAAACTGGACTACAGCTGCGCTACAACACAACTTCGTCAGAAGGTGAGAAAATTCAATTTAACGAAATAAATCAAGAGTGACTGGAAGTGCACTACAGTGTCTGTTTCGGAACCTTTCGTCTGCCAGTTCGCTCGCTTACTAAGTTGGAAATCCCAATTTTGGATTGCTTGAGAATGCTTGAAGCGGCAAAGAGGCAACATCTCCTATTCATGCACATCATAAAGCTTCGGTAGTTTTAGAACCAAGATATAATGCAAAGTGCAAAGAGGTGACGCTGAAAACGTTAGTTTGCGTCGATCCACACCCCATTTTGCCCGCCAAAAGTTGATGAAATTTGGACAAAACGAAAAACTGTTATATACAAATGTGAGGATCGATGCATATGCATTTGACTTACAAGCTTCCGTAAGTCACAATGCAATGGCGCACTGTAGTGCTCGTTTGCCAACGTGGTTTCTTCATGTAGCAGTACAGCATCACGTAACATTCGCTGACCCCTTTTTCTCTCCAGCGTAGGAGCGTAAATTCCTTCCCCCTGAGATGGAGAAGGCGTGGCTTCAACACGGTACAGGATTGCTTAGCCGTGGCACTTCAGTCAATAGTCATCTGGTTCAGTAAAGCTGTTCAATTCTGCCAAAAGATCTCCAAAAGAAAGCCACTGCCTCTCGGGTACGCAGGCACGCCTACTACATCTTAGGGATGTGCAACCGTGGACGTATTGTCACACGTGCTTGTTTGATGTGCAAATGAATATTGTTCTTCTGTGATAGACATTGAGAATCAAGCACTTGTTTTATGGTGAAGAATACTACAAGTAAGGTACAACAATGTAACTAACAAGTGATAGAAATACTAGTAACGGATCATATACCATACTAAACAGCGTAGAATTGCCAACACAATCTAACTTTCTGGAAGAAGAAAAGTCCTTTCGAAAAATTCTTCATCTGCACGTATAAACCATGTAGTCAAAATAACAAATGCATACATCGTGCACCGAACAATGTACACAAAACAGGGTGGACACAGGGTGGGGGGGGGGGCGGGGCGTAGGACCACGTGGTTCGCGGCACGCGATGACTCATCTGCTCTTCTGCACCTTCGTCGGTGAAACGGAAGCAATCGAGCCGCCGAACGCGAAGTAATTATCATGTTTCAGGACATGAACACCGCCTTAGGCTAGAAGGCCAAAATCAGTTAAAAGACAGGCGCCGCAGATGGACACTTTGGCAAGGTTTTCAGTGGGTCACATTTGCTTAGAGCAGGGGGCATGACTAATCAAAAAAAGCTAGGAGAAACAGGTGTGGATGAGCGTGAAATAAGATTGGTGAAAAGTTTAAGGCATGTGGACCGAGTTTTCGCCAAACTGTCTGGTGAGTTCTTCATACACGTCGACTCCTCGGGCCTAGAAATCGCGTATTATCACATCGGCAACAAGGCATTGACAACTGTTAACCAATCGGGGCGGGATTAACAGGAAAGGAGGCGTCAGCTCAGCCTTGTTGACTCCGCCCTCGTCAACTAATCGATTTCGAGCCGCCGCAACTCGATTCGCAAGCGAAGAGTCGGATCTCCTTGCGGTTGCGGACTCCGCGTCACGCCGTTCCCAGTTTTCAGATGCAGCAGTTTGTTTCACAATGTATTGAATCGCGAACGCTTGCCTTTAAAGTTGTGCGAACAATGTGATTGAAATGGGACAGTGAAAAAAGCAGCCGATTACAAAAGACACATCTTTACAAGAAAATTGCGAAAGAAAATTGTGCCGACGAATGCGGGACAAAAGCCGGTGCTAAGACGTCTTCACAGTACAAAATACATCATCACACAAGGAAAGAACATACGAGAATCTAGTTACGAACGTAATCAGCTAAATCACGCTAGTTCACAACTCCAACGGGAAGACTTGCAACTTGCCAGCTACAATGCGCACTTGTTCACTCGAATACCGTTGACACACACACCCAACAAATATATCCGGTGTCAATTTAAGACACGGATGGCCGCTCTGCAAGGAGAAGTCAGTCACTAAGCCTTTTTCACTTTCCTGAGGCACAACAGCTCTTGACAAAAGCACATGAAATTACCCATAAAAATTCCACGTTCCCAGCAGTTGTCCGATGATGGTTACGTAGTACTTGAAAGTAGGGTCGATTCGTAGTATCCATCGAGGAAAATTATGTCGACAACATTTTCGAGTTTTAATGAGCAAGCAGTACTTCACTGTGAGCACGACAGTAGCGATAGAATACAAAAAACATTATAATCAATAACAACATAAGCCATGAGAGGGATCTAGGCCACAAAAAGTAAAGAACTTACCGATGGTCTCTATCAGAAAGAGCAATCGAGAAACTTTGATGAGTTCGCTATCGAACTTGATGGAAACATAGCCAGAATTCTGTCATAGATGATAACGGCGCCACACCGGTTTGCCGGATCTGTCTGAAAATACAGTTCAAGCACCATATATGAAGGTTGTCAGTGAATCTTACATTAGTTCTTTTACGAAGGCAATGTTCCGAAACACAGAGTTCAAAAGGGAAGCATCGTATGTTTGACAAGAGATAACTCAGTGAGGAGAAGATCGAACCCGACGAAACCCAAGCGATTTCTTCGACCATCAAGGACGTCGCTTATCTCTTATGAACAGCTCAGTAAAGTTTTTCATTAAGAATACCGGGTCTCCGGATATACACAGCCTCCCACAGGGCTGAATTCGTTTAACACCGATTTCAGGACCTGCGGACACACATTGATATCCACTTGAATTCGTGTCCTACGCGCGCAATTCATTACTTGATTAATTTGGCCCTTCTTTCATGCTCCAGTATTTTCAAAACATCTTTTCGGCAACGAGAGATTCTCATCTCACAAGCGACTGAAAAAGTGGGGGGGGGAGAATTACTGATGAATTACTGATGAAATTCACACCATCAAAATCGGTAAATCGACTGCCGTTCGTTATTCTTCGCAGTGTTATAGAGAACGAACTTACAGGACATTGTTGCCAGTTATGTTTGAAAATCGTTTGATGACCGTTGTTTTTTCAGGTGGATAATATGGAATGTTCAGGCTCGATAACCATTCAGACACATCTCATGACATCTCCTCCTTTTTCGCACCCTATCAACGTAATCCCAGTACCTATTCTGAAGCGGTCTGAACCAATTTTGGGCTGTTTTGAGAGAGAGGGCAGGGCATCTTCTCCGTACATTCGCGAATTTCCCGAAGCAGCATCAGCGCTCTGATACCTCTGTTGAATGACACATGTCGCTCAACACATGTGAGGGTGTATGAGGACTACAGCCCCAGCTGTCGATGTGTTCGTGGTCCCGTCAACATGCGTGGAATAGATACAGGACCGTGGCGAAAAGGCTCATTCATTCCTGCTACTCGCGCCCAAAATTCACCGGCCGCGCGCGCGAAATGCAAACTTCTTTCCGCGTGGTGATTTGGGCGGGCAGTAGCAAGGAATACATGCCTTTTCCCAGCGGTCCTGTAATCTCCACTTCCTGGGGCATGTTTGAGCGGTCGGGGACCACGAACACATCGGACAGCTTGGGGGCGGCTTGTGTCTCATACGACCCCTCAATGTGTTATGGAGCTTCCATGTGTCTTTAATGCACGAAAGGAGGAGATGTCTGAAGTGCTGATGCTTATCGACCTGACATTCCATATTATCCACCTGAAAAAACAAGGTTCATATAAACGGATTTTCAAAATAACTGCAACGCATTGTTATAGGCAACACGAAAATACTGGTCTATCAGAAAACTAAAACACATTAGCGAAACATTCAAATGTTAGCATAAAATTCGTGGAGAACGGGAACGCTAGTTCTCAACGACTTCGCGTTCCGTAATGATAACCTGAACTTAACAGAAAGCAAACACCTCTGGAGAACAGATTTCTATAGCAGTGTTATAGAGCACGAAATTTGCTATCAGAACATGCAAAACATATCAGCGAAACATTCAAATATTAGCATAAAATTTCAGGTGGAACAGACGTGAGCTGCCCAATATCGGCGAGGTGAAGGTTGGTAACTTCAAAATTCTTGAAATTCGTTCCAAAGCGTCCTATTGAGATTCCCTTGCTGAGACTTCTAGCTCAACCTTTTCCAAATGTATGGAGCAGCTTAAGCGATTTTAGCACTTCGACTATACGTAAATAGAGGCAGTTGTCGAAGGTGCTAATTTTCGCCGACTTCGCTTTCAACTTCACGACCTAAAAATCCACAACCAAACGTTATTTCCACTCCAACCGGAAGCCGGGGCTTGATATCTGAAACTACGTGAAGTTCTCTACTCAGAATGATTACTCAAGCCTAATCTACCAGCAAACATTCATCTTGTGGAATCGATATTTCCGGTTGAACAAAAAACGAGAGTTACTTATGTGCCCAACCCACTAACAATCGGCTCAGCCCGCAAGTCGTAGCTGTATAGTCCACATCGCATTCATTGAGTCACTAAAATTCTGAATGGAAGTGGAATGTGTGGCGCATTCCAAAAAGGGTTTAATCAACGGCGAAGACCTTATCCTTCCATCCACTTTGCTTCTCCGCGTACTTTTTAGGAAGGCATTCTCATTGTACTACCACTAGGACTGGGTCGTGATACATGATTGTGAGTGATTTCGTGATGTTTATTAAGAGGATAGTGAGGAGTGAGGTTCAAAATCATTGCTATGTGGTGAGGTCGAGATGGATGGCACGAAGGAAGACGAAGAGAAGAAGTCGAAGGAGGCCGCTGCGCCGAAACGTGGCAGCTGGAACTAACCATAAGGTACAGCTTCTGATCTTATCTTTTTCACCAACTTCCCCAAAAGGGACTTATATAGTTTGCGGGTGCCCATTGCGGCTGCGCCCAAGCTTTTTCACTTCACTGATATATTTCCCATGTCATGTCTGTCTTCCCATGCCTCAGAATGGGCATATGCCCACCTCCCTACTCGTTGGGAGAGCACTCACGTTGAGGAGGCATTACGTGGCATTGTTCTCACCTTGTGGTACCCTTTCTCCCCATTCTTCCCTTATCTTTGACTACTCTGAACGTATAAATCGGTTACAGGAGGAGGCGACACAACCATTAAAAAGGAAGAAAGGCAGACGGAGAAAGCGGAAAGGTTGGTTTTCGTGCTAATGTATGCATTTTTCATTCTTCTGTTCTCTATAGACCTTGCGCTCCCCTCTCTGGTATGAGCCGCAATAGCAAATCGTAGTAATGGGGTTCAGACGGTGCGACCGACCGTCTCAGCTAGCTCAACAGTGGAAATTCAAGTGGCAAAAGTAGGACATCTTCCTTGTGAAAGGACGGGATCGTACACGCCAGCTAGTCGTGGGTTGTGTTTTTGGGAGGCTGGATAAGCGACACTTAAAGCACATATTCCAGGTGATATGAGTTTCGATGAAGCCGAACTGGTAAGTACGGTTCTGTCTATCAAATCAATTAAAACAACGCATGCTGTCGCGTGCACCGTATGGTAACACTTAGGAACCAGTTTTCGGGACGTCTGCTGCTCGAGAACGGCATTCTGGCCCTTCTCTATATTGACTGTGCGACATATTTCTGTAACCTTCACAATTCTTCAGCCGCAGGAGGGAAGAGCTGTTCCATGGACTCTTCGCCCCGAGAGCGTTCCACCCCGCATGCAGCCTTTGAAACGCCTCAAATGGTGCTCACCAGTGTTGTTGATGATAGATAATCATCAGTGATAAAGCCATCTGCTACTCCTTATAACATCTCTGTAAACATCTACCATTTATCTGGAATTCCAATTAGTTTAACGGTCTGATATCATCTCATGGCTGGTCAGGGACTGAACGGAAACGAGGTGTGCTTCGAACACTGAGATTCATGTTCATTTCGTTGTGTCATCAGCCGAGTAGTGAACTTCTCATGCAAGCCTATCGCTATCTTTTATCTGTTGTTATCACCAATTGCCAATGCCCCGCACCATTCCGTATACCACTTCCTGAAAGCAACGCCTCACTGCTACTGCCACCCGCAATTCTGCGCTTAGTTACCTTCCACTTCTAACTCACCTTGTCAGGTATTAACTGTTGTTATCACCTCGCTAACCAACCACCCATGCCCTGGCACTCTACATCACTTGTAGGAAGCAGTTGATCATTGCTGCTGCCACACGTGTTAAGAGTCTAGTAATCTTTTCTTTATAAGGCCTTTCACCAGAACTTATCAGCTATTATCACGTCCTGTGACCCCGCTGTTATTGTCCACAGCCCATCCACTGCAAAGTATCGCGTTGTTTGGATGAACCTTCCGCCCTTGCCTTCCCCAATTTTTCTCCTCTGTACTCTCTTCTCCCTCTTACCTCCTTCTCCTTCCCTTCACAACGAATCTTCCCAAAAAACATTACCGTTGCGCGGAGCAGGGAGCATTGTAGTAGTGATACATCAGCAATCCCCTTCCTCCATCGAGCAAAGTACGACCTCCTCTGTTGTGTTTTTCGCAAATTCCCCACCCCTATTTAACTTTTTGGAACCCCGGCACTATCCATACCATACTGCTGCCGTGATTCACCCTATAAATTTGTGACACACACAGATAGACAGGCAGATACACAGCCACGCACACCACCAAGTGACGAAGCTGGTTAGTATTAGGTTGTCGCATAAGTTCTTATACACGACTTTTTTGTAAATATCTCAAAAAGAACCAGCCTGGAGATTAGAGGTATGCACCATCACCATTCACTACTCGACGCCAGCGCTCAGGCAGCTTGTCGATTCCATCCTTGTCGATTCCATCCTTCCAGAACGACGGGGCTGGGACTTGAAGAAGTCGTCGAGCGCCTTTCTGACCTGATCCTTTGTTTCGAACTTTTTTCCGTCCAGATAGCGCTGCAGGTGGCTGAACAGCCAGTAGTCAGAAGGAGCGAGGTCAGGGCTGTAGGGAGGGTGGCGACCATCAGCCATCCGTACTTCTCCAGCTCGGCCTGGGTCGCCTTTGCAGTGTGAGGTCGGGCGTTGTCATGGTGGAAGTAGATTTCCGCATTCCTTCCACGAGTACGGTCGACGTGATCTTTCAATTTCCGCAGCTGGGTCACGTATGTGGAAGCGTCAATCGTCTCTGTCCCTTCTCCAGCAGCTCCCAGTACTCCATGCCTCTTCTGGACCACCAACAGGACAGGAGAACCTTTTTGGGGTGAAGGTCGGCCTTTGGCTGGCTGTTCTCCTTTGTCGACCCACTGCCGCTTCCTCACAGGGTTATCGTAGAGGACCCACTTCTCATCTCCAGTGATCATCGAGTTGAGAAAGTGAAGCCTCTTTTGGAAAGTGAGGAGAGAAGTGCAGGTGGTCACCCTCCTCGAGAGGTCATAAGCGGACAGTTCATGTGGGACCCATCGACCAAGCTTTGCTACCTTGCCGAGCTTTTCTAGTCCACGTGCAACCGTCGAATGATCATAGCTAAGCATGGTCGCCATTTCTCTGGTGGTGAGGTACGGGTCCTCCTCCACGGTGGAACGTAGTACTTCCAAATCCAACTCCATCGGCCGACCCGACCTCGGAGCATCTTCGAGAGAAAAGTCTCCTTTCTTGAATTTGGCGAACCAATTCTTGCATGTCATGTAAGAGATGACGTCCTCACCGTATGTATCCACCAGCTTGGTATGGGCTTCCTTTGCATTCCAGCCGAAATCGTGGAGCAAAACCAAACAGTGGCGCAGGTACGTTTTGTCACAGTGCAAATTGTGCGACATTGTGTACTGCAAATGCAAGCTCGGTGAGTGATAGCTAGTGTAATGAAAGAGTATAATGTACACGTCACGCACACGTGATGACGTAATACCAACATCCATGCGAACGAAATAGGAGAGGATCAAACACGTGTATAAGAACTTATGCGACAACCTAATAGTGTATTTAATACGCAACGAAATTGTGTGTGTACAAGGACAATTTAAACAAAAACTACCCTGAGAGAACATACATAGTACTATACTTCTATACTAGTACTACTAATACGAAGCTGGTTGATACTGCGTTATCAATCGGTAGTGGTGTTACGATGGTGATGAGCGTTTCATGCATAGAACTCCCAATTATGTGCTCGCAATCCCTTGATTACACCGCATATAGACATGGGTACATGTAGAAGGTTACGATGAGTAAAGTAGGTAGGAGAAGGGTGTTCGAATGCTGCCGGGGACTGTACTGTTTGGTGGAGCAGCATCGAGGGACATAATTCATGGAGACTTCAAAAGCTTCAAGTGACTTGTCAAACTGGTTACCTTCGAGCTGATGAATAAGCAGTGCCCTTCTGCTCGCAGACCAAGCTTAGTGCATATCCGTCGGGGTCTTTACGGAACATATCGTGGGATGACTTGATCGTTACAGCAATACAACAATACAACCCTTACTGGGATTATAGACAGGCACTCCCAAGACATCGGGAATGCCTTCGTATGAGATAAATTTCTACATTCTGCATTTGAGTCGGTTGCAGGTGGCACTCAGTCGAAATGAGGGGGCAGCGACTGCCAATTTTGCTATGGGCACTTCGGACGATGAGAAATTCATGATTCCCATGGTTACAAAACATCCCGAAGGTAGGTCACGTTTTGAGAGTTTAACTTCGTTTTGCCTAGTAAGGAGATGGGTAAAAGGCTCCGAAAGAAAGCGGCGGCGGTCCTTGAAACCGAAGAAGAAGACGAGGAAGAATCGGTATGTGGAGATGAATGTCTCACTTCATAGTGTACGCAGTTCTTTAGGGAACCAAAGAGTCCAAGGAGGCAGTCAAATATGGAAGTGCCGAGGGCTCCGCTGAGAAGGTGGCTGAGAAGTCCCCAGTGGTGTCACCGAAGTCGCCTGAAAAATCTTCAGCGATGTCGCCTGAGAAGCCTCCTGAAGAGAAAACTAAGAAGCCGGCAAAGGTGGAAAATGGTGCGGTTTTGCTTTTCGTACCACGTTCTGTAGACAAAACGGCCCATTTTTATTATCACTTCAGAATTAGTGACGCAGTTCGGCCAAGCGAGGGAGGGGAGGGGGTATTTCGCAGTCTGCTTGATCCTGTTACTTCCTGCGAAAATACAGGTGCAACCCTCACAGGACATGTAGGCTGTCGTCACGTGTAAATGAAGCTGGTGCTATTGCGTAGCCTTGTAAAAGTTTACAGGTCTGCACATGACAGATTCGAAGAGTCTGCAAAATGTCTCCACCAAGCCGAACTGCGCCGGACTAGTTAACTTTTCTCACTGAGGACGGACTACCATTCCTATTTTCAAGCCGATTTTAGCCAGCAGCGATAGCAGATCACTTCTTCTAGGGTGAAGCACACCAATATCCTGGCGGTCTGCTCCGAGTGGCGGATTACAAATCCACAGCATAGGCTCGTTCTCTGTAAGGGGGGGGGGGCGGATGGGAGGGAGGTAATCTACTCGCACATGGTTGTAACACGACAGTGAATGTTGGCTCTGGTGTGCGACCGTTTTACTTGGTTCCCACTTGTTCATGGCATCGACTCAGCGTTGGGAGGCTAATCCCTGTAGATCAAACATGTGGCCATCACCACGCACGCTAAATGTGCACCAAGGACTTCTCATCCAATCTGTCCCTTCGGTCCAAATAGCGCAGGAATCATCTGAGAAAGCGGAATGGCCTCCGGCTCCGGCTACATTGCTCTACGGTGATTGAATAGTGATCGATTGAGGAAGAAAGCACCAGTGGTGATGAAAACGTTCCTGCTGAACGCGCCAATATCAACAGCAAGTACTGTATTGTCATCAGTCGCACAATTCCTTTCCGCGCACAGCTACGCCCGTAGACACGCCCTATCCGAGCACAGTCATGTGCACTCGTCATCCGGCCACTTGATTAATCGGTCAAAAGGTGGCGACGCGGCTGCGGCGCGTCAGGAGCGCGTTAGCTGTTCCCGGCCTGGTTTGGCCATTTTCTCCCTAATTTTCACTATTTCTGCTGCTATTCTTGAGGTTGGGTGTTCCTTGCCTTCACAAGGTAAATTATGATTGAGGTTCTTCTAATTTTGCGAACAATTAAACAATTAAACAAGCAACCGAATAAATTCCTTGAAATCACAAGAAAACACTTCATTACAAAAAACAAAAAAAAGAATCCATGTCCTAATACCCTTCATAAAAGCAAAAAGAACAAACCCTACCTTGAAAAAAAAATAGAAAGTGAGTGAAAATAAGGGAGAAGATGGCCAAACTAGGCTGGAAACAGTTGATCGCCGCAGTCGTGACGTGCCGACCAGCCGCAATCAACTAATGTCACGCTTCTGGCCGCCTACTTGACTGCCCGGATGACAACTATACATGACATCATGTGAGAACCGTCTGTCACACTATCTAGGACTCAGCTGAAGAGCCATGCTAGTCCATGGTTGTTCCTCTTACTAGGGAAGGTCGTCAGGTCGAAGTGGCCATTTGTAAGGAGATGTAGCTCACTAGACGTGGTTTTGGACGCTGATCTCGAATCTGCCTTCGAAATTTGCAGAACGATTCTCTGAACGGAATTATGAAGGTTTGTTAGAATTGAAACGAAGGAAAACACAGGTCAAGAGCGGTCGCCGGTCAGTGCGCATGAATAGCGGGGGAAGCATCGTCACCTGCAACGGTGGCATGGTGTAGTAGTAATGGTCTTGCTTCATGGGCGTGCCATGAAGGGTTCGGATCTCTGGAAGGGAAGTTGT
>MU912947.1:49833-65491 GCA_036418165.1 Cooperia oncophora
GGAGCAGGGAAGTAGGGGATCGTATCACACTGTCGGAGCAGTCGCAGGGACGCGACAAAAATCCCTAATGATGTGCCCTGTTCCAGCTAGTTGATTTGACACAGCGTGACACCGCCACGGCGTTTCAACCGGGTCCTGGTGACTCTTTTGTCTGATTCTTTTGCCGTGTCCGCCACGACCGGGTGGTCTTATCAAGGTCCATAGTAAGCTGAGATTCCCAGCAAGGGGGGGGGTCGCATGTGGTTGCTGGAGGAAATCATCATGAAGAATCTCCTCATTTGCTTACTTTCCTTGGTTTTTTTTCTTTTCACGCGCGCTATACCCCTCTCCGCTCGACGAACGCACTTTTCGGGGAAACCGCGCAGAATTTAGGGCGTCGTGTTGGTATGAATTGGGCCGGATGGGGGGGAAAGGGGGCCGTATTAGAGGAAGTTAATTCCGAGGGGAGCAGAGTCGTATTTTGCCAAATTTTTCCTCATGGTGTGCCCTGGAAGCAATACACCCGCTGCGGATTGGGGATACAAGCAATTAAGCTGATGTAATGGAAGGAGGCGCGGCGGACAGCGCACACGTCTGATGCGTGGAGATGCTGGTTTGATTCCTACGTGAAGTAAGGTCTTTTACCAATAATTCAGCACCCTTGTGGTAACATTCGGAGCATGCTGCTCCTTAAAAATCAACCTCATAATAAAACAACTTGTTGAGAATCTAATGCACGTACTGAAGGGCAGTATTCGGCTGTCAATACTATCCTTTTTTCTCCTTAATAGCATTCTCGTGTCGTACGCCGTACCAGGCTCCGCTGCTTTTGAAAGACGTCGCCTACTTTTCATATCCAGAGGATCTCCTGCGGCTTTAATTACGTTTTCATAATGAGTGTTTACATGAGCACTAGGTTTTCATGATGAACTCCCATTATTTTTTCTTCTCAGCTCCTCGTAAAAGTTAGCTCTGGGCATCTCCTCCCTTATGGCATGATCCCTTATGGCCTTCTTAACACAAATAAAATGCGTAGTCGCTTTGCTTTTCATCTCTTTAAAAAATTTGCTGTAATATTTGAATAGGATGCTGCGATGGTATGGTCACATCCTAAGGAGGTCTGAAGACCACCCAACAAGGAGGGCATTGGAACTCGAGGTAGAGGGCAAGCGACCACGAGGAGCCCGAAGAAAAGACGGGTGGGGGCGTCATCCAGAAGGACCTCACTGAAATGGAAGCCACGGCAGAACATGCAGTGGATCGGAACAAGTGGTGACTTTTAACACGAACAGCGTACCCTGCGACGGCGGGGGACTAACGCTAGGGAGAAGGTTGGAATAGCAGACCAGTTCACACATGACAACTATAGGAGTAGCTCAGAATGAACTTTGTGAAAAAGTACCCTCAGGCTCGTTCGAAATGTCCTTTGCTTAGTTACTATGGAGCTTCATCATTCATATGACTACCTGCATGATGGCTCATCACTACGAGCTTGACTGAATTTCATTCTCAGACGCTATTAAATTGGCCAAACCGTTTAGTCATAGCTCCTTTCATTTTTGATTATTTATAGTGGACATCACCACATACCCTCGCCTCCGCTCTCCGAAATTATTTCTGCATTTAATAATATTTGAAGTCGGACATCTGCCCAGATAGATTCGATCAAAAACTGTATTGGTCGACACAAGTGTGACCTACTGAACAGGAAACCACATCGTCGTTTTGGAACGTAAATCACAGCAGCCTCAGGCTGCAGCCCTGAATGTCAAGCACATTTTGACATCTGCTCCTACATAGTGCTGGCACAATCTTTTCTTTTCTGCCAAAGCAGATATAAGATTTGTATTCACAAGATTTTTGCATGATTTTCAGGAATTGAAAGTACCCCTACCAATAGATTTCTAAAGTTTTGTTGCTCGAGTCGTTTATGTGTTGTTGATTTCGTGGACGCCACGTGTTTTTATACTACACGTCGATTTTCTGTTTTTCTCTGCATTCTCCACCTCTCTTCTGCTGTTCTGTGAACGCTATAATCGCACCCATTACAAACTTGTCACGTGTGATAGTGACTGACCCACACCAGGTTTCCTTCCCATCGGGAAATCTTGTTCCCCGAGTCGTCGTACCTTTTTTTGCAACGTTTGATACTTTGGTAATCACTTTTTGGCTTACGGTTAGTTGTGCTAGAGGCTCGCATGAGACCATATACGAAAGTTCGAGTAGTGTAATATTCCAAGTGCACATACAGTCCTCATCATTGCGGACCGGTGGGGCGTGGCAGTGCGGCTGCGTTTGGTGCGGTTTGGCAAAGTCGTTCTGCACCAGTTTTTGAAGCGGGCAAGTGCATTACTGTATTATATCCTTCGTATTACTCGTTTTCTACCACTTTTTGTCGCATACGCGTCGCAACAAAAAGGCTGAGAACGGCTTCAACAGTGTGCGCACTCCTTCTGGCTGACACGCCCACCGGTCCGCAATGATGAGGACTGTACAGCGCACGTGCAACGGGCCAAATCCACATTCAAGAATTTGTTTTCTCGCTGCAGATTTGAGCCCTCCCATTGTATCCTATCCAGTATGATTTTCCCCGTTCTGAGTTCCAAAATAAGTCGATCTTGGAGTGGGTAGAGGTGCTGTACCACCTCCACCTTCAGGAATAAGCGAAAAATTGCCGCCTTGCTCAAGGCCAAGTCGACCGACCAAGTCTCTTTCTCGACCCTGATCGAGAAATTCTCGACATGCGCTTAACCCTACTTGCTGATAACTTGCAAAGAGAGGGACTGCTATCCGGCTCAGTAAAGATTTGGTAATATATGCCTAACGTGATTCAATATTGTTACTTGATGAAAGTGATGAGACGAAAAAATGCGAAACTAGCCAAAAAGTTTGTTAAAATTAAGAAGTGTTGAAAAAGTGACGCAATGGGCTCGAGAACTATTCACTCACACCTTTTTACGAATTTTCAGTCCTATAACCCTCTGATCCTTATAACCGCGATTTCCGTTTTATTAATAAATGAGAATTAAACAAAGAATATAACGGTCGAGGTACTTCTCGTAAAATGTCAGTAATTTAGCTCTTACTCAATCCCGCAAATTCGCCCACATATTTTGTTCCAGGAGACTTCAGGAATATACTGAGTCTTTTCAATCATCTAACAATGCCAAATAAGTTCAAACGAAGCGTAAACGCGAAAGCGGGTTGGGGCGAGGGTTCAAACGAAGCCGTACTTCACACGTGCAGCACGTGGCCCATAGGCAGATGAGCGTTGTGCACATGGTGCCAGCACGCTGGACTTTGACGCCTTTCGGTTGTGCATTCTTTTCCGTGGATTTATTGATTACAAGATGCACGTTATGGCGAAGTTGAAACGTTCCTTTGCAGATTTGTGAGGTTGAGGTTGTCACCGGCGATGGGATGTGCTCCATCCGGTCATCAGGAAAAACAGTCGGAGTCTCGATGAGCGTTTCGCCGCCCCTCCACCGTTGAACGTGAAGATCGGAAGCGGTGTATTACGTGGTGAAAACCTACAGCACCACATTATTTTCATATTTGGTGAGTTTCTAGTCCCGAGTTTGTTCTGGGTCCAGAATGTCAGTCTCACTTCAACTAAGTCTAAAGGGTACGACTGCGTAACTTCAAGCCGTACTAGATCGATTTTTGCGGACACGTGGTGGCTTTAGTCCGCAACAAGATGTGGATTGATTTGACTGATTCGAAGGTGATACAGCATATCAAATCTTAATAGCCAAAAGAATACCAACGTAGTTCCTGCGCAACATGGATTTCACTGTCACCAGACCAGCGACACTGGAATCAAGCTCTGCTAGGACTTCCTGCGGGCTTTGGCGAGGTTGTGGCGCTAACATAGGAGAAGCCGTTTCAAATACTTTATCAGGTTATGCGGACACTCCCTGAGGGTACAAATACGAAATTTCTATTGTAGATTACATCAATGCTATTTCTAGCCTTGGTGAAAGATGACCCAGCGGGCTGCACACGCATGCTAAAGTGACAAAAATTGAGAAAAATGGAAAGAAAATGGAGAAAATGGAAAGAAAATCGAGGAAGTGATTGATTATCACTTCCTGTTCCCCAACATAAAAAATATCTCTGTGGGAAGCGTTTTCTGACGATGAAGAGCTGAAGGCGGCAATTAACGCACATTTTAGAGGACAAGGAGAAAAAGTATTTTCAGAGCTATTGAGAATTAGGTGGAGTAAGTTTTCCTGATAACAAGTGTATGAGGTTATGGGGGATATACTGAGAACCAGATTTGTTAGGATTATTCCTGTTTTCCTGGTTTCTTTCATACCTACAGCCAAGAATCATTGCACACTCCTCGTACTTTAATGGTGGCCCACTGGCAGCCAGCATCCCACTAACCCCACCCCACTTCTTTAATAGAACAGGGCCGAAAGTAAAGCGTCTGCGCCTAGTCTGACAATGCACTTCTTGGAAAATTGCATTACATAAGCGCGGCTAAATGATCTCTCCCGCTGCCCCTCCCCCCCACCCCGTCGGCGCCAAGGGTTTGCTTTGCCCCTCACCGATTATCGCTTGACATGAAGATTCATCACATGATCAATTCGGATACTCAGCAAAGTATTGGTAAAGGGGTGAGAAAAACGGGCATGTGTTGCCGCGCACGCGATGTTCATCGCTCCGCCGAACCAACTATAAAGGAAGCTAAAAACGACTTTTCCACAGAAACGCCGCCGATGCGATCACGGACCAGAAAAAAAATGTTTAACAAGCGTTACGTGGGCTCGAGCTCAGACGCGTACAAAACCCCTCACCCTCTTGTTGATCCATTATGGGACGTTATTGTTAGCACCTCGGGGAGTTTTAAATGAGTCTACCCTTTGTATTTACCGCCAAGATAATAGTTTCTGCCACCCACCAAGTAATAATAGTTTCCCCAACAGGCTCAGTATTAGAAAAACATGCGGGCCAGAGTTGACGACGCCTAGTCTCGCTGCCCCCCCCCCCGCATCCCCCCTTCTTCCCCTCCTTCTCTTCCTGGATCCGCTTACGTTCCCGTTCTGTGGGAACCAGGAAGTAGAGCGCATCAAAATCCAGGTATATTTAGTTCTAACGGAGTTGGGATATTCTAGTTATTAATAATGTTGTTGATCGCGATGCCGACTTGCTTAGATCTCAGGCAGCACTGATAAGCCATATCGGGACGCCGTTCTGTGGCTGGTTATTATAAACGATGTAGCACCGAGGAGGATTAAGTTGCTATTTTTAAGGTGGTCCTGGTTCTCAAAAAGGATTGGTGATCGAGGAGTTGATACATCGATTCGGCTTTATGGGCGATTACTGTCGAAGAGATTATTTTCACATATTTGCCAAGTAAAGTCGCCAACACCGTTGAGACGACGGCCGAAATTCAAAAAATGCTCAAGGTACTTCGGTTCTTGGACCTAAATAATTTCTAATTTAATTTCATTGCGGATAAAACGACGAGTCCGGCAGTACGAGTGTGCCACGGCGCCAAATACGTCCTCTGCCAGTTGTTGAAGCGGGTATGCGGCAACAGTCTGCTAAAACGGTGACGAAAACAATATGTACAGTTTTGTCACTCGCTCGCTTCAACAACCAATGGAGAGTGGCTATGGCACCGCGCCAAGCTCATCCCTCCTGACACGCCCCTTCGTCTGCAGAGAACTGGACTACAATTGCGGATTCAGGCACTACAAAGTCGTCGCGGACCAGGATCGCTGCCTTATAGATTTCTCACCCACAGCTCTGAAAATTCGATCAGCACTAAAATCGATTATTTCAGGGAGATTCGGGTACGCTGTCAGTTGACTGGATCTTTTCAATGATCGGCGCCAAAATTGGAACATCGAGTCACCAACGATTCGTTGTTGGTTCGTTTTCGCATGTTCATCATCATTTCCTTGTTTAATTTTATTGCTTACATTCAACGATCACTTACATATTAATCATTTACGAGCCATAGTAGAATAGGCACTCCTACAATTGGTAAGAACGCCGAGCTCTGTCGCAGTTGGGAGGAGCAACGCAGCCATGTGTTCCTTCACCCTCCCACGCTTAGGCTCAGTTTATACTTCGCGACTAGGGATATCCCCTTAATGCAGGAATTGCTCCCTAATTGTTGGACAGCTGCAACGGCCGCGTGAAGTTCACATTGAACATGCTTGACTTACCAAGTGCAACAGTCCAGTGATTCCTATAGGGTATTGCTTTAGCCGTAACCAAGATGGTATAAAAGTTTTATTGGCTAACGTTTCGGCGCCTTATCGCCTTCGTCAGAGCCTGGAAAAAGTCAAAAATCAAAGTGAAACTACCCTCGGAAATCATTTCAAACCTCAGATAAGCTAGTCCCAGACCAGTAGGATCCAGAAAGTCATAGAACACAACCACAAACGACTCACCTTTAATGCACGACCGGTTCTTGTTTGAGACCACCGCTAAATAGACTCCCCGTCGGTGGCTTCAGCTGACCTGACCGCTCTACTTGATGCCGATGGCAACTGAAGCCCACACAGGTCAGCAAACGGGGTTTGTGATGGTCAGGCATTCGTCCTTTCTATTCATTCTGGGATTTTTAGCGCTAATCCAAAACGCTTCCAAAGTTTTGCGCGCCGAAGTCTGTGGTTCTCGCATCAAAATCCTAACCGTCACCTCAAACTCCGCGCCTCCATGGCGCTTACATTTGGAAGTCCAGTGATTCATTTTCAAACAAGAACCGGTCGTGCATTAAAGGTGAGTCGTTTGTGGTTGTGTTCTATGACTTTCTGGATCCTACTGGTCTGGGACTAGCTTATCTGAGGTTTGAAATGCGAGGGTAGTTTCACTTTGATTTTTGACTTTTTCCAGGCTCTGACGAAGGCGATAAGGCGCCGAAACGTTAGCCAATAAAACTTTTATACCATCTTGGTTACGGCTAAAGCAATACCCTATAGGAATTCAAAGTATGCCAAGATTCATCGAGAGTCGAACCTGGACACTTATGGAAGTCCAGTGATTATCGGTAGAGCGTAATGAGCTGCTGTTGCGCATTCTTCGAAACTGCCCGTCTGAGTTGCTCGAATCAAGTATGAAGGTGGAATTGTCTTGAATCAGTCCAGCCAAATGTCCAGGCTGGCGTCGTGACATGGACGCGGAAGGGTGGACTATAACGAGCGCGTAGTCCCATCAACCACATTAGCACCAGAAGTAAAAGGATGAAGGGAAAGTCTTCACCGTTTACCATACCTTTTTTGAGATGCGGCGCGGATTCTATTACCACTTGGAATCGTAGCAGTTTACTGAATGCTATGTGGGTCTACAGAATGATTTGCTGAGACCAGCCGATGCCCAAGTCAATGTTTTTGTCCTCGCAGACGGATCTGCTACCGATTCACGGTCCCTGGAGGATAGAGTGCTTAGTTGATGGGGCTGGGAGACAATCTGAGATTGAACCCTGACCGTGGTAAGTGTGCCATTCGCCACTATACCACCTCCTCCTCACATGACTTGAGAATAGAATTGGAATGATAATGAGAAAAAAAATGGGTATCGCACCTGTGCGTTTTTAATACTAAGGTAATTAGCAATCGAAAAATTGTTTCACTTGATCTGTTTCGATGGTACTTTCCATTCTGGGGACCGAAAAATTGAGCAAAAAAAGGAAGCAAGTGGTTCTGCAAATGTCTCATCTACCTCAAGTATGGTTCTGAGAATAAATCTCGCTCATGCCAATCAAGCTCCGCATCCTTCCGGTGACGCTTGATTGCTGCCAGACTCGTCAGATGGACAAAAACTGACTGACTTATGTATCGGCTAGGGCCCGAAAAGCCAAAAAAGAGGGGAGGCTGAAAATTCGCAGTAAGGTCCACAATAGTGAGTAGAAATGGCTCATCCAAGACTGAAGTTTATGAACATTTAGTGATTTATAATTTTTTTTCTTATCGATGATTCTAAGTTTTAGATATTGTGCCATCGATTAATTCCATATCCAGAGCGGACAGCTTTGTTGACTCCAATCATGAACGATGCCTGGAGAATTTTGAGCGACGGGTAAGTTCAGTAATCGGTCACTAAAGGCACATTTTGCACTGATAGAATGGCTGCACAGAGAACTGCCTCATTGACGCGGCTCTTTTTTCACCACTTCAGAAAAAGGGATACTTCTGTTGAGAGGGCACTGCGGCTCTCTGTCCCCGCCCTCCCGGTTATCGCGGAATATCCCTATTAGCGGTTTACTCGATTACAAGCCTGGGCACGGGGTCCAGTTGAAATATGGTGCGAGTGTTTGAAAGATAAAAGTGAACCTAATTTAGTATCCTGTAATGTTCGCATTGGAACTGGACGTGTCAGACGAGGTCGCGATGAATGATCGTAGTGGCAACATGCCGACCAAAAGCGAGAAGGAAGCTATGAAGAATGGCAACGCCCAAAATAACACCTATGGCAAGGACATCGACGCAGCAGATAGGGGAAAGCTAGAGGTTTGTTGAATTTCTAGCGTTCACCTTGTAAGCTTAGGGTGCGACCCATTGTTGATTTTCTTGTATCCTGAAAGGCATTGGGTACGATAATTTGGTACTCGCTCTAAAATGGTAGCAGGGGTGCTATATAGTGGGGGGAAAATGGCAGAAAAAAAAGTGAAACGGTCAGAAACCTCTAAGAAAGCCTTTGTTCTACGCGACACAGAAGGCAACTTTGGACGAGGTTCCCGTTGGCATCTTATCTCCCTGGTTTGTATATCAAAGGTATAACATTCGAGAATCAAAAGTATCGCAGGGCCTCAGGGATTGGTGACAAGTTGTTGTTCATGCCCCTTAGAGCGAAAGTCCGTAATTGCAAGTGGCACATGGGTCTACTCTGTATTTCCTCGTCATCTGGCCTCTCATCTGAGCGCTTTATGTTTCCTCGCTGCACAAATGAGTGGCGCATTCTGGACATCAGTAGTAACAAATCATTTGCCAATTTTGGAAACATCACGCAACCACTGCGACTTTAACTTTATTTTCCTTTCAAGAATTTATTATTACTCGTTTCTTTTGTTGTTTATTTAATCGTTTTTATTGTGTTTCTTTTCAAAAATGTTGGCTGCTCCGCGTTCACGGCAACACTTCTTTGTTTCAAAACGTCATCCGGAGGCAACGAGAGGCTTCTAAGCAGGGCACGCCATCGCAGACCAAGTACGACCCCTCCTCACCTCGCGATCAAATACGACCCTCCCCCGTTGATCATCACAACGATGACGTGCCCTGCTTCTAAGGTCGACTATTTAGGATCGAATTACTTCATTGACTTTCGAGGCGCTATAAGTTACACTTTATTAAATTCTGATCGGACATTTTTACTACCATATTAAAGAGCATATTAAATACTATCATGACACTCCGCCACAGCCTTCTGGACGAGCGCCATCGAGAGATTCTGGCACGCGACCGCGATGTGGTGCCTGAGATCAGCGAGATAGTCGATTTCTCCGCCACCGTAGACCACCCTATTGAACTCCGCCCGAACCGGGTAATTGAGGGGATTCAGGTCAGGTGACCTACTTGGATATTCCATCTTCTTTAGGTACTCAACCCCTTCCATTCCAAGTAGGCGAGAGTTTTTCCAACGCCCTTCGATTCCATGTGGTGGCACCCAATGCTGTAGCAGTACAAAGTTTCCAAGAAGGTACGGGCGACGACATGTGGGGAGGATATTCTTCTCGAGTTGCTCGATGTAACCGCCAGCGCTCACCTTCAGTCCGGGTCCACGAAGAAAATATTGGTCTTTCCATTCCAGGTACGTCCGGTCCATACCCGCGCCTTGGCGACTGCGGTGAAGATGATGTCCTAGACCGTGGCGACGTTGTCGGAGCTGCTCGATGTTGGAGGTCTTCCAGATCGAGAGTACTGGTCTCCAGGTAGCTGTCCATCAAACAGCTGCGAATCTTCTGGTGGTTTCTCCCATGTCCATGGGAGACACCACAGAAGTTCGCAGCTGTTTGGAGGTGACGTGAATTCCATAGGCCTTCTCCAGTCCGGCTGCGATTGGAGATGACTTCATATTTTGGTGTACATGAAGGTGATGGGCGAGAGCCAGCTCCTGCTTATCGAGGAACATCTTGGGTATCTTCCGCCCTGGTACTCGTATCCACGTCCTCTGTCTGGGCAGCGAAAACTTTGCTGATATGTGACTCGGTCGAAGTGACTTTTTTCGCCCCTCCCCCTGTAGATCTAATGTGCCGCTGCGAGAAAGCAATACGCAGACAATGATTCCAAGGGGAATCGGGATGCGTGGCGTATCCATCGAATCAATAGTCTGGTGGTTAGGCCTTCCAATTTCTTTCTTTCAATACCTTGTTGATCGGAGAATTTGAAAAAATTGTCGTCAGTAATGAAAAATTATTCGATTAAAATTTCACTGAAAGTAGTTTGTAGTTATTTTTTCCCCGAAATTTTAATGATGATAATAATGACAAGTTCTCCGCGAAATATTATGAGAAGGTGCCGAAGGTGGTTTTTCACACTTCGGAACTCGAAATAGTGTTCTCTCCTCGTTCGTTATTTCTTGGATAAGTGGGAAGAAATCTATTTGTGGGCTGTTTGTGCCCGACGGGATGACAAGCGCGTCTCATCGACTAATCCTCTCTCCGCCATAGATGAATAACAATAATACAACGGATATGTCCAGTGGGACCTTCTTGCTAATACAACGGATATGTCCAGTGGGACCTATTTGCCCCGTTCGCTAATCCATTGTTGAGGCTTAGCTGATTTAGCCATCAGCTGCAGAAATGCAACTTGCTACTTTCAACTAGCCGCACTGTCACACGGGGGGAGGGGATTGTAGAGGGAGAGCAGAGTGGTATACATTGCACGGACTTAACAGGGAACTGCTACAGCATAGCAAAGGACTTTAGCACAGATACAAAGACACTGTATTCGTTATTCTGACTGTATGCATTCACATGAGGCGGATATTGTGTAGTGACAAGTGGCACGCTTACCATTCGCGCGGTCCCGGGTTCAAATCCCGGGTCGACTCCCGCCCAGGCCAACCAAGCCTTCTACCCTCCGGGGACGGTAAATTGGCACCATATCTCTCTGAGAGGATAAGAGGATCGCTAGTCATTATATAGACCACATCGTAAACAACAAGCCACTACGATTCTGAATGGAAGTAGAACGCATACCGCATCCCAGAACGGGTTGATAGACGGCGAATAATTTATGTCTTTATTCTTATTCGGATCGGCCGGCTTCGCCGGCCGATCCTCCTTCCGGGTGTGAAGTGGGTCCCTGTGAGAAGTTTTCCATGAGGGGAGGGCCAGTCGGATCGGCTTCGCTGGGCGAATGGTCGAAAAAAAAATAGTTTTGAGAATTACAGCACTTTACCGTTTCACTTCTCGTATATACCCCCCCCTAGAAGGCAGTCATCAAAATTTTCTATGCTGTACACCGCTTAGGTTACCTTGCTTAGGCTCCCTGAAAATTGGCTAATCCTATCGTCGCAATCCCAGTTGGAATCCGTCCAGGAAAATCAGTTTTCTGTAGTCTTCGGTTTTTGGGTGGTCAGACAGACGCACACACACACAGACAACTTCTGGTTTATATATGTCTTTATTCTTATTATGGCTCCCAATCCTGAGATGTGATCATTTGACATCTAAACACCCGTGACGGTACTTTATCAACGCCATTAGTGCACGATTGGCTTCTCTGACGTGTTCCGTGCGTCATACCATCATATAGAGCGCTTGACATAATCGGATATACTGCTAAGTTTTGAGAAATCCCAAATAAGCTACAAGAACATCACTCAATCAACACTTTTTCAAACTCAGTCGGAAGTTTGACGGAAATGGAATCCTGCAAGCAACGTCAAGCAACAAAGTCACCTGCATAAGTGCCATGGGAGTATATCAGGCACTAATTCATGATCGTCCATCCGATGTCTCGAAAAAGCAACCACGTTGCCTCAGAGGGCACCACTGTCAATTTTAGCGCCGTGAGAAATTCGGTCCCTTAACTGTCTTCACAGGTATGACCAATATGACCAACAAGGGTCATCTGGCGGGGAAAGTGACTGCAGTGTTCATTCCATAGTACAAGGGACTGGGAGGAGCTGCGCCCCGCATGCGAAATGGCCCTTCGTACCTGCGTCTTTCATGGGAGAAACTTCGAATATCTTTCGCATCATAATGCAAACAGTCTATCCCTTTATTGTCCCTCTTAAAGAAACGATCACTCTTGTTCCAGAACAACAATATACCCCGAAAAGCCACGTTCAAGTGAAGTACGCCGCCATCCCTGCCCCTCTTTAGGATATGGGGTGCATGTAGTGCGCTGAAACGGGAAAAACTGACAATCAAAAAATTTTCATCGAGTCGAATCCGTTTTTCGAAGTAAGCATGACCCTATACGATACCCACTACCTTTTCTTTGCCAGAAGTGTTCTCTGAATGGTGGATTACTTATGGAGTGAACAGCCTGACTCGAAATGGAATCAAACTCTTCGGGTCACAGAAAACTGCTGCGCAAAGGGATTGTTAGGTTGGAGTGGAGATCGAACTGTTGAAGATGTGGTCAACTCTCGCTCCACGCTCAGCCCCAGAAAGGACCTCTTGCTCATCGTACTAGTGTGTTTACCATCAGACCACGAAACTCTTGTTTTTTTTGTTCTTTTTTTGAGGATATTCACCCCAAACCTCAGAAATTTCTTCGGTTCCAAACGCCACAGTTGGTTGCAAGATCAATTGATACTACAATTGTGCCGCAGCGCTATTGCACGGGGCTTCTGTGAATTCATTCCAGTGGATGGATACTAATCCGTGTATGGGATTCCGTATGTATAGCGTGGGGCTTGAGCTTCACGCTTCCGCTTATAGCCCACGTTCTGACGCAATCCGCTAATCAGCTTTTCAATCCAGAAAATACACGCCATACAATAGGGACTTTCCGTATCCATGCCTAGCAGAGCTGTCGATAGGGGGGGGGGGGTGTCAAAAGGAGGTTATGGTGCTTACAGTTAGCAATCTGTATGTTTGTCATACTGGTATAGACCTTAGGTGAAAGTTATAGATAAAGATATCAAACTGGGAAGCTCTTGTAGGAAAAAAGGCATTGGAACATCCAGAAAATACAAAAAAGTCGTCAGAAAATGCAGAAAAAGTAAAAAAAATTTTCGTAGTATAAAGCTTTTGCCGTTGAGGTCAGGCACTGTACCAGACAGTGTTTTTCTCCTTTAGAAATTTCTGCAACTGCTTTGCCTTTCCCGGACGGTGAAGCTCGGGAGGTTTGGGGAGGTGATACAGAATTTGACCCTCGGGCCGTGCGGCTGGCTGATTTTGCCACCCCAACATCTCAGCCTCAGTAATACTCAATGTCAATAACCAGCAATCACTACAGAGCGTCTCACAGCATGGAACAATTACTTCCAAAACTTACTTCATTAGCACGCTCTTCAACTCGTAGTTAGGGTTCGCTCGCATAACCCCGCCCTTCTCCCACTCCAGCCTGACCTTCCACTGCTCAAATATTTTCTAAAGGTTATTGCGAGAATGCAGGGTCATGGAAGAAACGCTTAGCCCCAGCCAGGGATCGAACCGGTACTTCTTGCCTGCCGGTCCAGTGTGCTAACTATCACACTACAGAGTTTCTTCAATTTCAAAAAATTTTCTGATGTTGTACTTTTCAGAAGCGAATCCAACAGCATCACCTCATCTCCCGGCCGTTCCAGCGGTACTTCTCAAACTCCAAACGGACGATCCGAATTACTGTCCCTGAGGCAGCGACGAACGTCGTCTCTACTGTCGCATCAATTCTGATCGACTTTGGTTTCACCGAACAGCGAAAACCAGGACGAGTTATCGTGTTTGGCACGGGTAAGTCCCATCTAGTAAATTTAAATACATATACAGTTTCTCACATAAATATTTACAACTTGCTAAAGCAATGACGTTTCGCTTTTTAGCCAAAATAATCCTCTAACTACGCTGCAAATTCAGCGTTGAATATGGTTTAATCAACTAGTTGTTTCTGCTTCTCGCAAAGCACACCTACGTAAGCGAAAGAAGGCTATTTCTGAAACGGTTTACGTTGCTCCTGGGGGTCTAGAGGGGCTCATCTAGGATGAAGGAATTCAGGAGATTAGTTGTGGAAGCCCTTTAGACACCGTCGGTGGAGTAGCACTTTTCAAAGAACTTAGAATAACATGGGGTTATGGGAACGGTTTTGAATATTCAGCTTTCACGACTTGCGCCATGCGTCTGCCCAACATCCGGAAAGGTAACTCTACGACTGCGCTTTTCCTCATTGCTAGTACAGCTACAGGAACCCCAGGGATAACAAAACTCTGAGGGCTAAACTCGGCCAGGGAAAACGGTCGACCTTCTCTGGCATATGATCTCGATGTTGAAGGCGTAGGCTTAAAAAAATGATATTTAGGATAAAGGAAACCCAAAGCGACTCTTCAAAGTAACATTCACTACTTGATTTCTCAATTCTCCAGTGCGGTTCCAAAAACAGATATATTCTGTGAAATGAAAGAGAAGCACAAACCGGAGGGATTAGTTCTCATCTCCTCTTCCGATCACCTTGCTCAGTTTTTAATTGCATCTTTTTTTGCATCTTGATCACTTTATTGCAATTATCACTTTATTGCAATTACGTATGGGTTAATTAGAGCCAGTGACAGCTTCACTGTAAGCGCCTCTGATTCTGTGCAGAATACATCTCTCTAATCTGTGGATTCCTTGCAAGAGAAGCGCACAGCGCCTAAATTACTTCTCAAAAATTCACTTATGAGGAAGGAGGGTATAGGTCATACAGATAAGGATGAGTATTTGGTGGGAGCATATCTCATTAGGAATAAATTGCAATCCGTGTCTCACCGTATTTCACGGAGAAAGATCTCGAAAATAAGGTAAAAGCGAGACAAGTTTCCTAAGCTCAAAAACATGAGTGGTACTGCGTGTAATCGGATGGGCGGGTACTTCACAATCACTGTGCCCTCATCATGCTCTCACCAGCTCCTCATCTTATTAGAAAAAAAAGGCGGTGCGGTTGTTGCAATCCACTGGTACCTCCTCATATCGGCTTACCGCAAAATAGCCACTAGGTTGACAGATGAGTTTCTGGGTCTTCTCCAGACCGAATGAAATGGCGACTTGGTTAACAGTTGGTATCGTCGCAATCAGTCGGGCGGTGTCAAGAGGCACCAAATGGCCCACGCGTCCCCACCACTGGTTGTTTACTTCCTGGACCGATTACCAACCGACCACTATTGGTAGAAAAGGCAGTTGGGGCGGCCTTACTTTGCCTCCTCCTAACACCGCCGCGACTGATTGTGACGATATCAACCATGCCAAGGTAATGCACAGTACTTGAGCAGTTCAAAAACCTTCAGTAGGTTGATATCACATTGACCATGACTGGGGTTGCCTTGCACTGGTTAAGGGTAGTACTTCTTTCATTATTTCGGCAATTTATGTATTTTGCAAGAGTATTTTGCATTGCTTTAATGTATGAATTAACATTTGCGTATTTTGACACCAGTGCTAAGATGATGCGACATTGATCTTGCGCTATGACGCATGAAAGAAGCTTTACTAGTAATTCCTCCACCTCCTCGCTTGTTAGTGTTATTGCAAAGATGAGCAAATCAACAACTACGACTCTGTTTGTATAATCATATTTCCTTTGCGGGAACACGG